>JAYJME010004250.1:0-11130 GCA_036873775.1 Costaria costata
AGCGATACCAAACTGGTCCAAGGTGATACAGGCTATCCACGTGCCAATTCAGCCGTACTCATCTGATTGGCCAACTATTAATAGTAGAAGATGGGATAACTTCTTCCGTACATGCAAAACACACATTTTCTCGTACCTCGATAATGCTACGCATTTGAGATTTTTAGAAAAAAAACGGATGGAGAAACTGAGAAATCATCAAGGCCCAAAATCATTCAAATCGGAATCCCCCGGGCGAGCTCCCGGTTCAGACCATCCCAACCAGGCGAGCGCGCTGCTGTGGGTTGGTTGCTTGTGGGTACTTGGGCCGGTGCCGTGCTGGCATGCTGGCTATTGGCATACTGCCTGGGCTTGTGTGCGTTGATTCTACTGCTGTTTCCGACTGTACGTTTCGGCGGCGCAGCAGTGCAGCAGCAAGCAGTACATCACATTCGGTCGAGATGGGGCACTATTTGGCAGGGATGTCCGTTACCCGTTACCTCGGTCTGAGCAACGTAGTTACCTACCGGTAATTACCCGAAATCGGCTTGTTCCCAGTTACCTACCGCGAATTACCTCAATATCGGGGAATGAAAACTTCCCATCCCCTGGGCATTTTTTCTCGTGCGATATAACTGACGTATAACTGCAAATTTGCATATTTACCCTCAACACCACACCGAAGACCATGATGGGATTTGTCGTACTCTCGTACATACTACTGCTGTGTACCTGGTAGATGTGGACTTTACTGTAGTGCCACACTTCAATACACGGTACCAGGTATAGGTTAGTGATCTGGAAAGGTCAGAGCTGTAGGGTTTCCGTTGAATATGGAAGCGTTATTATTTTGGGTGCTCGGGGAGGCAATACTTACCCTCTGGTCTCCCGAGTTACCTATCCGCCGAGTTGAGCACAGGTCATTATATTTACCAGGCACTCGCTGCTGTTTGGCACCTGTACGAGTATTTGCAGGACTCGTACCTGCTATGTAGTGTCCAGGAGAAAACCGATTCGGACACTATTAATATAATATTTGGATAATCCTGGATCCTCCCGGGATAAAAATCGGTACGTACCTGATCGAGATGCGAGATGCTGGATGGAGCATTCTATTATACTTCGTACCAGCAGTTTCCACGCGGCTTCCAACAGAAACCCGATTTGAACTCGTACTCGTATACTCGTAGTAACTTTTGGATCGTCCCCTGCTTGTTACGTACCGGTACCAGGAGATAAGCTACCTATCAGAAGCATAATATTATACCAGGTATGTTCTCGTACCAGTATACCTGGTAATTCGTTATCTATCTGGTGGGGATTTTCTTGCGGGCGAGAGACTGAAAACACTTCAGTTACGAATTTGGTTGAATTCCGTCGGCTATTAAGTATTAACCCTTTCAGAACTACGCCCGCGTTTTTGGGGACAAAACAAACTACTTGAAATTACTGCAGAGAAAAAGACAGTACGAGTAGCACAAGGGTTGTTAATCCACTGAAACGTATTTCAGCCGCGCCACTGCAAGACAAGCATCATCACCAGACTCCACGAATACTGCTGTCGTAAGATGCAGAAGTCGTGCCGTTTACGCATGTTTCAGTTTTTTAGAGGCTATATAAGACTCCGACCACGACCAGCAGGGAGCTCCAATCCAGGGTTATTTCCCCCGCGCTGACCTGGCCAGCGTGGTGGTCAGCGAGGCAGAGCGTTCAGTATGCAGAGAGTTATTAACCCGGTGTCGGTTGCATATATTAATAGTACTACCCACCAGACCACAGAGTAACGTGACTAGTATCTGGGAGCATACGATCACAACCATTCACAATGTCTCCCGCGAGCACGCTCGAAAACTACAAACATATAGCAAGGTGAGCCCACTGCACATTATTTGTTGGTTAAAATGCTTTGTAGCACTCCTGACCAGCACTCGGAAACGAAACACAAGAACAATGGTGTCGTATCATACCCGTGTCGAGGCGGGTTTGGGACGGTCTGTTTCCCCTGTCCCTACGTACTACTTGGTGCTGGAGACAGTAATAGATACTGGTACTTCGTATTATTATAATACGAAGTACTAGGTTGTGTTAAACCAGGAATGGCCATCCCCTTCCCCCTTCGACTTTCTTTTTTTCCGCGGCAGTCAAACCATGCCGATGCTTGTCGTCTGGTTCCATCGATTCAATGAGAAGACTATGCCGGAACCGAAAGCGGCATAATCTGCGGTTTGTTTGGCACGAAATATTTTATGTTATTGTTCCATGCTCTGGTAACTGTCTTCGACTTTTGATGCTCATCATCACTTACTTTCGCAGCTAGGTAGGTCCACGTCGGGAGCAAGGGGCGGTACCGAGTAGGACGAGCGAGCAGAGCAGTACTACTGCCACTTATAATTGGTAATAGCCGGCCAGCGATCAAGCGACAGGCCGGCTCCTGATGTGTTATACCAACGTGAATATCCTGTCGTACGAAAACATACCGCAGGCGTTGGGGTTCGATGAGGCCTTCTGCCTGACCAGGCGGTCCCTCGCATCATTTTTGACTGCTGGCTCTTGTTTGATCGTCTACGTACTACAGTATGGCACAATGTGGCCTATTTCGACACTCCAGTGCCTCACCCGTAGTTTAGTGATACACTCACGTTTCTGCACCTTGCTTCTGCTCCGCCGTCGGTCGCGCTCCGTCGGCGCAAAAACACCGCTTATCGGATAATTCCCGAGATTTTCTATTTATTTTTATTAATATGTTTTCCATCCTGCAATACGCAGCAAGAGCACCAACGTCGATCACCCATTAACGCCCCCAGAACAAAGAAAACCAAGGGAAAACGAAAAAGGCAACCTATGCATGTATCATACGGATAGTCTAACTCCATTCTGTACCTGCTTCCGGCTTAACCCTTTTAGCACCGCAAAAAATATCCCACTCTATTTCCAAGTAGTTTTGTCCCCAAAAACCGTTTCCGGCTCTAAAGGGGTTAACATCGATCTACCCAACCTGTTGCTCTTGCCCCACCCGTTTCTCTCATAACACACTCGCGAAACTTCCTCTCTTATTCTGCGGCACTCTCATTGTTTTTTTATCGTACGGTACAGACACAATACATGCTCAATACTCCGAACATATACAAGGTACCAGGGCATATTATTAGCTCTGGCACGTTGCACGTGATGCCCATATGGCACATGAGGTCTGTGGCATGTCGAACGTGATGCCCACATGGCACACGAGGCACGACGCACGAGGCTCGAGGTGTTCACCGTGCTTTCTTTTCCGACACATGCCACGCGTGCCTCAGGATGACGAAGCAGGAGCTGAAGGACGGCGACGTCCTGGTGAAGGAAGGGCAGCCAATGCCGGCCGTTTACCTGTGAGAGAGCATGCGTTTTCAAGCCAAGACAGCAGTGGCAGCCTCAGATGCCAATTTGATCGTGCTGATGATCAATGTGGTTGCAGTATTAGGGTCTGGTCAATGACAGCGTATACATCACGGAAATGGTGCGCGCAAATTGTCACGTACTATGCGGTCTAACATCCTCACAGTCCGTCTTGGTTTGTATGTTTTAGGGCAGACAACTTATAGGCCCAGGTATGTGTGCTCTAAACACTCTAAATGTGGACGAATAGCGGTGCGCGCACGTGCGAAGCGCTGGGAAGGTTGCGTGCATGCTTGATACGATAGATCGTGAGCATTGCACGCCACACCTGGTACCATAGGTTGCAAAGGGCAGAGAGCGCCCATGATGCGTATGCACCAAAGCTGCACCCCGTTCGTTTACTACCCGGGTACCCGGCGGGTAATACCCGGACCTGTCACTACCCGTTCGGGTACGGGTTGGACCCAATAGCGCGGGTATTACTGTAGGTCCCGGGTGCTCGAGTTACCCGTTTACTTGCGTGTGTCCGCGGTTGGATATGCTTCACCATACCTCCAAACACCCTTCCAACAAAACTGCCCGGGCCTCCAACACGCGGTTTTACCTGCAGACCCGCTGAACATTTTCTTGAAACGTGTCTAACTCAACGCCGTGGCCTCCGCTTGACTGGAACTCTCCGTGAGCCCCGTCCCCTGGCCCTGCCCTACGCGATTGGCTTAGTTCTTTCGCCAAATGCTGGATCACTCGATCAATGACTAAACAAAATAGCCCCGTTTTCTATATACTGTATACCATACGTTTGTATAATAAAGTGGAGAAGGCAATCCCGGCCTACTCGCTGTATGCTTTCCGGGTACCCGCATTACCCGGATCCGTGTGCCTGAAAAGATGGGTACGGTTTTGTGTATTGTAGTATTTTTGCAGTTTGCGGCTCGCTAGCGTGAGGCGTACAGCGTACAGCAGGACCAGTAACTATTATCTACATACTGAGTACGAACAGTAGTTCATTCGCAACGCTGTAACATGTTTGTGTATGCAAGATTATCTTTGTTAAAGGATCAACCACGAAACAGCAGGAACTGTCTGATGCACGAAAACGAAGGCAGCCGACGGCATGAGTAGGAGTATGGTATTCCACCATCTTTCGGGGCCTGTCAGTTATCGTCTCGTGTCGGCGTGAAACTATCATACGCACTATCCTTCCCTTGAAGTGCCGCGTTTATGCCCGTAAACAGGGCTGTAATGTTGGCCGGGTACCCGGTTACCCGCACTACCCGGGCTCATGTATCTGAAAAAACGGGTACCCGGCCACAGGTACGGGTAGTACCTCTGGAAAAAGTCCGGATACCCGTTTGCCCTGGGTACCCGACGGGGTACAAGCCTAGTATGCACGCTATCGTAGCTTTGAGTTCGAGCTAGTTTGAGCTAAAAACCCGAAGTTATCTCCCCCACGAATGCCGCTTGCAATCTTAACTCGAATATCATATGTGGTATCATACTACTGTCCCGCATGAACATTGAAGACCGTGACATGGCCATTTGTTTTGTTGAGGGCCTTGTGCTGGCGCTAGCGGCGGAAATGTTTCCCGGCCAACCACAGGCCTTCGAAACGGTCAAGAATAGTCAGGCGTTTCCATAGGAAGATCTGTGTGTGTGTTTTTTTTTCTGAAACCGGTTTCAGGTTCTGCAAGGCATGTATGTCTACACAATTTTTCGTTCAAAAAAACGAAGACCTGACCTTCGTTTGGTCAATTAAGCAGATTTTAACGCCTAAAGTCGACTATACACTCAAACAAGCAATTACGAGGAAACGACGTAAACTAGACACTTTTACGCACGAAAGTCATGAGTTTATGTGGTGTTTTCGAGCCAGACTGTGAAATTTTGCACGTGTTATTGATGTCCTTCCCGACGCTTGACCTGCGGGGGGTTTCTTTTCTTTTAGTTTTCACCAAAAATGTTTGGTCTAAGGTGGTCCAAGTTTTCCAAAAAATCAGGCAAAAAAAGAAAACAAAAAATCCCGATGCGTCAGGTTGTTCATAAGGGCTCATAGAAGACGTGTGTAAAGTTTCATTGTCTAACTCGAAATTACCACGTAAACGTTCGCCCGCGTGAACTTTTTTCGTGGGTTGACTTGAACCAGCCTGTACTTGATTCGAGCTTGTATTGTTAGTATGAATAGTGCAGTGATAATGCTAAGGGGACGACAGATGCGGGCGACAAGATGGGCGTACGTATTTTGTTGTTATGTCTGCCCAGCCTCCGCGTTATTTTTGGGACCAAATCCGGGGACGCATGAAAGGCGTCCCCGGATTGGGAGAAAACCTGCAGGAGGCACAATAGGAGCAAATGAAAGACAATGAAAGGAGCTTGCTCCACCAGCGGCCAACGGCAGCACGAGGAAGCCAGGTAGCGGCCAGGGAAAACAGAGCCTTACCACCTACCATGTTCAACGCAGCCGTGGCAGCAGGTGCCCGTCCGTTGGACCCCGATTGGGTGTTCGGAGCGTTACCTCTGCGACGAGGTGCCGCGTTGATTGTTCGATCGAATCAACGCGGGGGTAGCCCTGGGTGGGAGTCTCCGGCTGATCGCAGCAGGAGGCCTAATTAATCCCAAATTATGTTTATTCCGTGATGCCCAATACGATGACACTGACCATAATGTTTCTCTACAAGTTGTAGGCACCATCTCGGCGATACAGCTTAGCAGTAGCCCCTCGTAGCTCCTCTTTATCAGCATAATTAACAGCATGTCAGTTATATTTGTTTCTTCCCATCTACTGCCAATGCTGGACCCGCGGGGGGTTAGGTTTCCTTATGCATTCGTACTATTAGTAGTAGAGAGGTAAATGAGGCAAGGCTGCCTCGTACTCGCAGTAGGCGGTGTGCGTTTGAAGAAGAAAAAACGAAGAATCCCGCCGCAAAATAAAAAGTAGTCAGCAGCACCGCCACCAAAACCACCACCGCAGCACGGCGACGGCGGGCAACTCGCAATAGAGAGCGACAAAACGTGTCCCACTCATAGGCCCCAGCCCGCCCGCTTCTCCAGATGGGTTTGTGGCAATCGGTCACGTATAATTCTCGCAATCCGCAATAACGCAAAATCACGACTGTTTACAAACAAACAAAGGTCACAGCAGACAGACAGACAGACAGACAGACTAATTAAATAATGGAAGCCTGTACGCACCCCGCTATGAAGAGGCTTTTTTGCCTAAAGGCAAAAAACGGCCTCAGTAACATCGTTCAAGTGCTGTACACCTATATATCTTCCGTGCGAACAGTACCTCTCACGGGAGCAAACGTACTGAATCTATAACTGCCATGATCAAGACTTGCGAGGAACATGGTGCATCACGCTTGGGGGGGGGGGTCGTTGCGCGCAGCCATGCATGTCCGCATGTCCAGTGGCCCACGCAGCGCCTCGTCGTTCCGGAGTTATTAGTGCGGCAGAATCACGTGCGAGAAAAACGTACCCCGCTTCCAGGTAACGACGCCCCCAAAGACCCCCTGGACTGCCCGCGGGCAATATCGTTTCCTTTCTAAGCCGACGCGGGTGAAAAGCCGCGGGGCATGTTCCCCTCCCCTCGAACCACGCGTTTTTCTCCTCTCTCCCATTTGTCTGACCACCCAGCACCCCACCCCCATAGACACCCGCCGGCATCGACCAAACGTACGATTGTTCTTAGCGTTTCAGCCCCCCCGCCCCGGCTGTGCTTCCTATGCTCGCTGTACCCCCATTCCCCCCCCGTCCCCGGTGTGGTTCCTGTGCTCATCCGTACCCGGTGTGCTTGCTCTTCTGGCTGTGCGACCTGGGTGTCCTGATGACCACTCTCGCTCGCTGCTTGCTTCCCACCCGCCCTGAAACAAAAGGGTGGAGACAGGGGTGCTTGATCGAGTGAAGAGCCGCCCCCAAAACGGAGGAGAGGTGGAGTTTTTGGTGGACTGCAAGGAGGCGGGCATGGCCACGGGGCTCCTTCACGTCCTCAACACCGGACAGGCGGATCCCGCATTTGCTACGGTCAAGGCACACGGCGACACCACGGTATGACGCGACTGCAAGCCGATGCGGCGTTGGCATGCGGTATTTCTGTAAAAGTCAACAAGACACCTTAGCTGTGAAAAAAAGCCCCTCCAAACTCGTATTGGCAAGCTGTGTGTGATACTTCGATCGCGCGTGCTACGGAGTGCGTAGGTTTTGTAGGGGTCTACAAAATTTGACAGTTTTTGTACGCAACGAGTTCGCTACCTATGAATGTGTCAGAATAGTAAGCTTATGGCTACAGCTGTAGGTACGATATGCCCCCTGAAGGTGTTGCAGTAGGTCGGCAGAGATCCAGCATATACCACCTTGTTCCGAAACGTGCAGCCAAGCAGTGCAAACTGCCTCTGTGTTTTTGCATGCATCACCCTCACATGCAACTTTGATATTCAGGGCACAAACGGTCGGTCAAAGCTACCTATAGTGCACGCTGTGCTCGTGTGACTCTGCAGAAAACGGATCCTGTCGGGGGGGTTTTCAGATTTCCTATGGTCCGTGCAGCAGTTTTTTTCCAAGAGATTCTCGACACCAAGATGCGCACTTCCGTCGAGAGGAAGGTGGTTGGACGAAAATCCGAAAACACCGTCAGAACACTCATCGCCAGGCGTGCATGCTTACTGGACTAGTTTTCTGTTTCAAATACTATTTGCCTCTTTGTCATCGATAAACCAATCAAAAGATATTCGTTTTACCTGGGCGGTGAACTTTTCGCAACACAACTTTGACGACGGATTTGGACAGCTCGTCCGATTCCCCAGGCGACCGGACCTCTTCTCCCAAAGCAAAAAAAACACACACACAACATTTCACGAAGATATTGGCAGAAAACCGATCTGGAATGTCATAGAGTTTCATTTTATATAGGAACCCTAGCAATAGGATAATAAATTCAAGGACGGCAAACGATTCCCCTCTCGTCCGTCCCCAAACAGACCTGTAATTATTTTTCAAGTAAACTGATAGTTCGACATATATTCATGATTTAGTGATAATTTACTGATTTTGGTCCTGGGCAAAATGTAGCTTACTTGATTTTAGAGTAGTGTAAAGCATATCTGCCAAAACAGTTTTTGTTCCCTTGGCCCTGGTGACAACGACTATGGTGGTCGTATCTTGCAATTAGCCGAGCACCGGTCGGATAAACTGCTATCCACGGACTGTACGATTACGCACTTGATAGGTGTGGGCCCTGAGCCCAGCAGATCTGCGGAACCTTCTCACGGAAAATCCGGACTTCACAATGAGCCTCCTCGGGTCGCTCGCCAAGGAGTTGAGAGGCCTGTCAAAGGTAAGGAACAATACTGACGGGGTTTGCTTCCATTATGTCTTACTGCCGGCCGTGAGATGTGCTACCACCGTTCCTAAACGTCGAGTTTTGGTACTGCTACGTAATCATTGACTTCTCGTACTTCGACGTAAACATCGAGTTAGTCCTACGGCACGATGGCGAGCACTCTCTGCTGCCGGGAACACTCGACTAGCCGCTGCGTACAACACCATCAACGTTGGTCTTCGTGTGCTTGAACAGCCGGGTCGTGTCTTCAAAAGCTAAAGCTCGTCCTGCTCCGTAGTGCTAAACGACTCACCAATGACAGAATAGACGTAGATTTCGACGTTGAGGCTTCGTCTGTTTCTCTCGCGTTTGATGTCGGCGTGGATCGCTATACGTCTATTGTTTTGTCTCCTTTTTCGTGGATATACGAGCTGGTCCACCCTTCAGTATTGTACGTGTTTGCCGTCAGTTGCTCACTCCATGAGCTGAAAGTTTGAAATTAATTTTGTATGGTTTCGAAGAAAGTAGACCCTTTACGACAGTTTTGTTTTTGTTTTACGCGAGCTTGGGCAATGTTTCTTAAACGTTGGTCTGTTTGGTCTTCGACCATGTGCACGGGGGAGAAGGGGTGGGGGGTGGTCGTAAAGCGCTGACATGAACGAACTCATTGCAAACCATTTGCCAAAATTTCAGGTGGGAGCTGCAAATATTGAGGTGAACGTTCGTGATTCCCGATTTCGCTATCCGTGGGCCGGTAATGTCTAAGGAAACATTGGGTGAACGCAAAAACGTTCGTGTAGATTGAAGCACTGGTACAGGTTGCTGTCACGCTTGTGGTCAACATGTGCATAGCTTCCACCACTCGATTGGGCTGTTTACGCTGATGTTGTTCGCGCTACAGCTGTATTCCGTGCACGGGACAGTAGTATACCAGCAGTATGTACTCCAATCCCGCCCTTTCCTTAATCACGCAGTGGTGTGTTTTTTTCTGGTTTATTTCGCCTGCGGGGTGATTGATGATTTGAGTTTTTGCTCCTCGTCGCTCTCCGAGATACCAGAGCGCGGCATCAGCCGGTGATACGATCTTTTGAAATCAGGCCCACATTCGAAGATGACGAACGATAGTTCAGCGTCGAGATGCACGACATGTTTGCACGCGGTGATACTCTAAACGCCCCCCCCCGCCCGTGCATTGTTGTGGTCAGGCCGCATCCCACTTGGTCGACAAGGCCAAAACGTCCGGCGGCGACAAGTTCGAGGGCATCAGAATGATGTGCTATGACTCGGCCACCTGGGTGAGGAAGAACTTCAAGGCCAAGGCCGACAAGCACAACGAGGTGGGCGTTTTCGTGGATCGCAAAATACGAAATATATTTTCAGGAGGGCAGCTTGCGTGAGCGGGGAAGTGTTGTTCCAGTCGTGCGGGACCGGTCGTTAGGAGACGCTTCAGCGGGGGCGAGCACAACGCCCCACTATTTCCTACAACGAGCCGCATGATAGCCGAGTCGCACACCAGCGAGGCAGTTGTTCATAAGGAACTGAAACTACTTGTGTCTGAAAATTGGCGTTTCTCCCGCCCAAAGTGCGCAGTGGTATTATACCGCAGTAGACATGACAGACATTTTCTCTTGACACGGCCGCACTTCGCCGCCGGGCCCGCGCTTGAAAAAATGCGCGACGGGGGTGGGCGGAATGGAGGTACCAGGAGCGGCGAATGGGGAGGGGCGTTTCCTTTCGTTTTTTTGTTGCCATCCCACCTATTGTCTTCGCCCTGCTTCTCCAGCCCCCTCCCTGTAATAACTCAGATCCGTGGTCACATAGCGGGCACTCGTCCCCCCTTCCCACTACGATACGTTCCTTCGTTTTATCACGGGAAGAGTTCAGCATGTTCTTCCCTCGTCGACTAGCGTACAATTGAGCGTACACACGCTGTTAATAGGCGTTTTCTGTAGCCAGTTTTTGTACACAAGAAAAAAAGTCTCTGTTGGCGGGATTTGAAGTCATGAAATGATTGAATTTACCTTACGATTTTTTTTATGTGCCCATATGCGGCTCGCAGGGGACGAGTGCAGGATACCGTGTGACATCAGCTTTTACGTAGAGTCGCTGTTGTTTTGCGTGGAAGTTAAACAAACAACTCTTTGTGACGTGATCAAATCGGAGGTTTCCCCCCTGTCGAGGCATGCAACACATTCTCGCTTGAACTCCATGGACGACGGACGCTGAGCGGGTTGAGCAAAGTTAATGGAACCCACGGTATTTTTTTCTCCGCGGAGATAGAAGAGCCCCCCCCCCCCTCTCCCCCTGTATAGGTTGGGGGGTTGGGTTGGCGTCGGTTGGCAACGACGCTGTCAAACACGCCCCCCCCCGTATGTATATACTTCGTATATAATAGTTGGCCTCGGTTGGCATCGACGCCGTAAAACATTATATGTATATATTGGGGTTAGCGTCGGTTGGCA
>JAYJME010004251.1:0-11129 GCA_036873775.1 Costaria costata
TTTTCAAGGTACAGGTGGCGGCAATGGCTTGGGGGGGGTGCACGCGCGCTGGGGGTGGCGGGGGGTGGGTGCATGGCCGCCACAGCTACTAATCGGCAAGCACGCTGTTGGTTTGGTTAACGACCAAGCGATTTGGGTCGCGCGGGCTGCCGGAGTCATGCGTCGCTCGAAACGGTTAGAATGGCCAATCGGCATGGGGCATGGGGCGCTAACTAGAATCATTGGTTGGCAGATTGTGGTCGCTAAGACCTCGCATCGGTACCAGGTAGTATTCATTTGTTTTTTTTTGCTCTTGTCCAGGTTTTCTTGTTCGGTTTGTGCGCGGCCGTGTACTCCTTGTGCGTCCTTGAGACCGCAGCTTCTCCCTTGAAGTGCACAACTTCGTTGGTCGAAAATACGAGTGCGATGGTATTGATAGTAATCGATCGACCTGTCGATTACCAACAAATCAATCCATCACCTGCACAAATCACATTGCAGCTCTTCACCGAATGTATCATTGCTTAGCGATACTTCGAAGTATTACGACCGTGGCTGACAAACTCAACTCAAGCACGAGCCCAACCCGCGCAGCAGTGGCTTTTTCTTTTTTTTTTTTTTTTTTTGTGATTAGATTCCACTCGGTACCTCCTCGTGTGTCTTTTGCCTGTTATGACCCAGGACGTCCATTTCAGCTACCCTACACGCCCGCACGCGTCTGTGCTTGGAGGCTTGACACTTGAGGTGAGCTTCGGCAGCCTTATCCTAAGGCTGAACTGGTCGTGTTGATGTCGATGTCGTTGGCGCAGGGCAGCCATATTATCTCCCACCGCATCTTTTCTGGCCCTGAGGACACCAAGCGCCAGCGACTCGAGTGCTGCCAAGCACCCCAACATTCGGTATGGCAGGGGTCTGACACCTAAATATCTCATTTTTCAGAGGCTCCTCACTGGGAAGAGTTCCCATTCCATAGCATGCTGGTATGATATCTCATCCATTTTTTTTTTTTTTTCAGAACAAAAAAACGAAAGGGAACCTCGATGAACAATCCCGTACTCAGCCTAGATATGTCACGAATCATTATTGTAAGACGTGTAAGACACTGTAACGGTGCTCCCAGCGACACCGGCTAATTTTATACTGGGTAGGTAGGTTGAGGAGTCCCGGTCAGTGGGAATTGTTTTCGGCCGAAAGTTTTTTTTACCACGTTACCCCTGTTTTGTATCGTAATACGCGCTTACCGCTCGCTTTGGCGCTTGCAAACGTTAGCTGCGCTGATGTCCTCAGCGAAGCCCAGGCAAAAAAAACGAGTCCCTAATTAGCTCTGTCCGATGCGCCACTACGTACGTTCCAGTTCCAATGCACTCTTTTTTTTATGGTTCGAGTTTTTTTTCCTCGATGTATCATACGAGACACAGGGGCGCGCGTGTGTGTCACCTTCTGTTTTCGACACTCATTATGTGTTGTACGGTTAGTTACGATGTGTGAAGCTTGCCACGATATCAACAGTAGTAGTGGGATCATTTTTCTTCGGTGTACCTTTGCGACGGACTTGTTTTGCGTTTTTTTTTTCCCATGACATCCGTTTCCGCTCCCCCCGTGTTTTTCAATGTTTTCTTCCTTTCTTCTCTCGTTTTTGGACGGTTTTCTTCTGCGATGTCTTTTCGCTGCTTCGCCGCCTTGCTCGCTCGAAGGTGGAAGCAGGCTCGTCTCTCGCGATAGTGGGAGCCAGCGGGTGCGGAAAGTCGACGATTCTGCGACTGCTGACGCGCTTGTACGACCCACAGTCCGGGTTTATAGAGCTAGACGGCGTTCCGCTGAACACGTTGGATCCAAGAGCGCTCAGGGGCAGGGTGAGAGACACGAAAAATGGATAGGTGTTGATGTAGATATGTGCCGTTTTTCGTCTGCACACTGGTTGGCATCTGATCGATCGTCCACGAAGAGGTGGCTGTAGGGTGCAAAGGAGAGTCGCGGACCGGGCCGCCAGGATTGGTGAAGCTTAGGCTTGGAAATTTCTGCGCCCACGGACTTTGTATAAACTGCCTGAGACTACGTACGTACGAAGTATGTATGTTTGTATAATACCTCGTATACGTACCACAACGAGATAGATCCGTACTGCTTGCTGCTGTTGTTGTACATACATATATACGAGGCGGCAGAGGAGGTTAGGGCCAGCAATGACGCCCTCCAGCAACGACGGCGTATAGTAATTTAGCCACGTGGGCGTCAAGAAACGACTTGTGGCATCGGTGTGCGTGGCTTTCGACGACGAGGAGTGGTGAGTCGGACCCCGTCGCCGAGCGCACGATACCCTCGGCAAGGCAAAAAAAAAGAATGCAAGAATCGCTCTCCTTCACTCTCCCTCGGAGGAGCCCTGGAGCCATTCGAAGTAGGTAGACAGCTCCCATGTTTCAGCTCTCAATTTTCACGACGAGCCGGCGGTTTCTAGCTGCCACCGGTAGCTTGCGAGAACACTCTCGAATAAACTGTTATTATATCAATCAGTGTCCCCCCCCCTCCCCGCTACAAACATGCCTCCATTCTTGTAACGGTCGTCCAGATAGGGGTGGTTGAGCAGGAGCCCGTCCTCTTCGGTGGGAGCGTTGCAGACAACATCCGGTACGGTCGGCCGGGGGCTAGTCAGGAGCAGGTGGCCAAGGCTGCAGCCGTGGCGAACGCGTCGGCGTTCATAGAGGTAATGCCTCTGATGCTTGCACGTGCTTTTCGTTCTGTTTCAAGTGTGGTTTCATGGTGACGCTCAGATTGTGGTAGTGGTGATCGTGGTGGTGGTGGTGGTGGTGGTGGGGTTGGTGGTTGTGTGGTGGTGGCGTTGGCGATGGTGTTGGTGCTGGTGGTGATGGCGGTGGTGTTGATGTTGATGTTTGTGTTGGTGTTGGTGGTTGTTGGTGTTGGTGTTGGTGTTGGGGTTGATGGTGGTGTTGGTGTTGGGGGTGGGGTTGGGGTTTGTGGTGTCGGTGTTGGTTCACGCTGCGCTCCGCTCCGTTGCACATCTAATCAGATGCTGTTCGGTCTGGCGGGAGATCTATGGGCACAGACAGCACAGGCACGGCTGGTTGGCGGCGATGTGTTACGGCAGTGCCTAGCCGAGGCGCGCGTGCAGGTTGGGGGCGAGCAGGCCGAGCGCGTCCTACCACGAAGTCGCCGTGCGCGGTGCTACACTTGTTCGGGGTTGTAGAAACCGAATTTGGTACGTACGGCCGTTTTGTCTCGGCGCTTGGAGTAGAACACATCTAGATGAAAACGAAACACGATCTCACCATGATAGGCACCTGGTATGTAGCGTCAAGAACGAGCCCGACGATAAGCGTATAGCTCTGTGAATAGTCTACAGTAGTACTGTATGAATAGCCCCAGAGAAAGGATGTCCGCCAAGCGTACGGGGAGGTTCGGCTGGGTTTTGTTTGTTTTTTCGCGCCACGTGGTGCGCGACGCCGTCGGTTCCCAGAGGGCAAGGGGTACCGCATTGATTGGCTCAACCGTGCTATCGGCAACACCAATCGGATGCTTTCATCGCCCCAGACGTGTCCTGCATGCCGCAAAATGGAGTAACAGACTAAGATGCCACGACTTTACGCGCGCGATCACTGCCTTCCTCAGGGGTTTCCGGATGGGTACGACACGCAGGTCGGGGAGGGGGGCGTCCAGATGTCGGGAGGACAGAAGCAGCGCATCGCCATCGCAAGGGCGGTGCTGAAGGATCCAGCAATCATGCTCCTCGACGAGGCCACCAGGTAAAAGGGATGGCGGTGTCCTGTTGCGAGTGGCACAAGTAGCTGGTTTCAGATCTGGGTTGTAGCGTTTCCCGGCTCGGTTGGGTGCATAATCGGCACCAGTTTGCGTTTAACTACGCAGTCAGTTCGCCATCTTTCGATGGAGGGGTCCGCTCCCAACGAGCTTAACCGGGTGTATTTTACTGCGCATACAGAGTGTGCCATGTTAAACCACGCGCGCAGTTGTTTCCGTGTAACCCTGCTGCGCTTCTGCCGGCTGCCGCTGCTGGCATGATTCCGAGGACCACACCGGAGTAGTTCCTGTTTTTCCACCCGTACCCTTGCCCTTCTCTCCGAACATCGGGTTTGCGCTTAGCATGGGCAGAGGCGCGATGCGGTTTGCAATCCAGCCCTGCGCGAAAGGCGTCGGCAATGCGCCGTGATGCAAGTCATAAGCATCATGTTTTCATGTACCTGGTGTGTTTGTATCGGTGCCGCTGTACAGTTGGATTCGCCGCCTGTCACGGTTCGCTGGCGGTGTCGCCCCTGGTTTTTATCCCGAACGTCATTTGGCGCGCGACGCACCCTTTGCAGCTGGGGCTGATGTCCAGCTTGTGCGCGTCGGGAAGATGTTTGTGGATGTTGGTTCCAGGTAGTAGTGCTGTTGTCGTAGTAGCAGGTGTTGCTACGGTAATCGCAGATGTTGCTGTTGGAGTCGTCGGAGGTGTAGTTGCTGCTGTAGTAGTAGCAGCTGTCGCTGCTGTAGATGTCGTGGGCCCTCGACACCCTCTGACCGTGTTTTTGCTTTGTACCCCGTTCGCCCACCCGTGTTCCCTTGCGCCCGTGCTTGTGCGCTCGCTCGCTCGGCTCGCAAACGAACCAAAACTACAAACAAACAAACAAAAACTCCTTCGGTGTGTATTTAGCGCTCTGGATAGCGAGAGCGAGCACCTGGTGCAGGCTGCGCTCGAGCGTGTCACCGAGGGGCGGACGTCTTTGATAGTAGCGCATCGCCTCTCCACCGTGCGGAGCATGGCCGACAAAATCTGCGTGCTCAACAAGGGAGAGGTGAGAAAAAACAAGTGTTGCAGTCTATTTTTTGGAACGGCAATCGCGAACCGCAACCGCGTATCGGGTACAAAAACTGCTTGGGAATTTGAGTAGGGTAGTCTCTGCAGCGGTGGAAGGTGAAAGGGTTAATTAACAGCGTGTTCTGTCTCTTGCCCTCCCTCCGTGACACAACGGGCTTGCTTGCGGGAGGGCCGAGAACGTCATCTCGTCGGTGCCTTCACGCCCTTGTACACCCGTCACGATGGTTCCATTTTTTTTTTTTTTTTTCTTATGGTTCTGCGCCATGCTGCGCGTGCTGCCCAACATCGTCATCACCTACCAGGCAGCTACAATACAGCAGTGCACCTGTGTACAGGACACATGTGTACAGAGCACTTGTAACAGTTACGGCACGAACAGCCAGGCTGACAGTTACAGGAAAGTATATAATTTCGGAACCCCTAATACTGGACGAGGATAATGTACAAAGCGCCTCTTTCCCCAAGCTGTAAATTCAGGCTCGGTCAGCATCCCTATTTATTACTGGTAGTATTTATACTCGCAGGTGTCGCGCATGTTCTACTTTTTTTTTAGAATAACATTCCATCGCTCTCGGTGGCATAAACTATCACGAAGGCTGACCAACGTTGCAGGTACTACTTCGCGACGTATTTGTGCCTGGTATTGTAGAATACGTACTGCTGCGTTGAGTAGGAACGGTCTCGAGCCGTCGGTGGTTACTTACCCCACCCGTGCCCGCCTTATGCCTGCTTCTTCCGCCAACGACGGACCGGATGGAATCTCTTCCGATGCGCGCAGGTGGTGGAGGTGGGGAGCTACGATGAGTTGGCGAGCAAACCAGATGGACACTTCCGACGTCTGGTCCAGTATCAGATGCTAGCTTAGCCCTTAACCCCTTTAGAGCCGGAAACGGTTTTTGGGGACAACCCTACTTGGAAATATTGTGGGATACGTTGTGGGGTAGTGAAAGGGTTAAACCCCTTAAGAGCCGGAAACGGTTTTTGCGGACAAAACTAGTTGGAAATAGTGTGGGATACTTTTTGGGGGTAGTAAAAGGGTTCATAGCTGCACCCCCATTTTTGGACACAAAAATACCGGTATTATTTAGGAGGCCCGTGGTAATCAGAATCCACCATGGGACCAAAAAACCATGTACGCCGGTATTTTTGCACACCATACTGCTGTAGAAAATCATTACTGTTCGCCCTGTAGTCTAATAGGAGTTGTTTTGTGATGTTTGTGTTACAGTTAGTGAAAGGGCTATATATTGGCGGCAGGGTGTTGTCTTTTTTGCTGTCACTGCTGTATCGGGTTGGCCACCCTTTTGTTTATTTATTTTAGTACGTATCATACCAGGAGGCGTTTCCTTTGGAGTTTTGTTTCTATCCGGCACTTCTGGTTGAACCTATGTGCTGCTTCGAAAGCGTTTTTGTTAGTTGTTGCCGGGGTGGTGGCCAATTTTGACCTTTCTTTGTTTTTGGTTTGTATATCTTCCCCTTTATTTTATGTGTTTTTGTAGCGTTCGCTGGAAGTAGTCCTTCGGGGGTTTTTGTGGTTGGGGCTGGCGGAACCTGCTCTTCTCACGCGGAGCTTCGCTGGCGATGTCGCTTCGTGCGTTATCAAGGGCGAATGGTTTTGTTGGCTGCTATGATAGGATGTTCATGGGTGGTATGCATTCTCTGGGCGTGCTGTTTTTTCTGGAAGGAGGACAAGATATTACATCTGGAGCCGAGTGTACTGTAATAATCTGCTGTTTGTTACAGCGGTTGAGTACCCGAGCAAATTGTTTTGCTGTGTCTGGCTGTGCGTGTTTGAGTTGTATCACACCCCTGCACACCTATCATACGTAAGCCATGTTGTTGGTTGACGTGTTTCATGCGGGGATAAGCTCTTCTTCTCGACCTGTTTGGTTTTTGCATCTTCTTGTCTCCGTGCAACACAAATAAGTGCTAAGAAGGTTGTACCAAGATCGATGGTGCACAGGATCGGAACATCGGAATGCCATTGACAAGAACACGTACTCTGTAGTACTGTTATACCAGAGTCGGTCGGGAGTTTGTTACATATTGCTACTATCGTGCGATGTGCCAAGTATATGTATCGAACAGTATTATACTGTACTGCCTTCACTGCTCCTCCAGCTACTACTATTTATTTATACAATACTGCATGCAGCTTAAACGGTCGTTTCACCGGCCAGCATGGGCGAGGCTCGCTTCCACCTTCCATGTCACCGCTGGAAGCCTCAGCTTTCGCCTCAACAGCGTTATTGGTACGAGGTACATATCTTAAGATCTTAAGTGAGTCTGTTCATCAAGGCGCGATCTTATCATTCGTGCGTCACACCACCCTCCTACTAACGGCAGCCGCGGCTGGCTACTCGTACTGTGTCCTCTACCCCCCCCCCAACCAAAAAAATGTGCCACGTAAAATAGGTGCCTGCCGTTGTTACTTCGTACTATTTGATACTACCACTACTACTGATTGTACCACGGGTCTTCAGAGCGTTACGCACTCTATCTGCCAGTATCTGAATTCGGGACATGTCTACGTACGACATTGTCCGCCGTGACCCCCCCCTTCCCCTCGTTTCCCCTCACACACGGGGGATCGAGAACGGCTCACAACTCTCTCTCCAGAAAAGGCACGTACGTCTTCTTCTTTTGTTACTTATGGGTGTTGTACATCACCTTGTCTGTGCGGGTACCTCGTATTCAGGGTACAGACGGCAAACAAGACCGCGTGGAGAAATAGATGTTCGAGGTCGCCGCTCCACCGCCCGCGCCAGGCCGCTCGCTCCGATTTTTTACAGGTACTACGGGAGAGGATCCATCCTACGATGGCAGAGTAACATGAGACGTCAAAACACGACGCAGTTTCGCCCCGGGGCGCCGCAGGATATGTATCCGTGAGGTCCGTGAGGGCATATGCCGGCAAAAAGCAAGGATCTTGAGGTCTTCGAGCGGCCGTTGCACAAAGCCCAGCCAGGTGTTGCGTAGTGATCGTTTCATTGGCCTGAACTGTCCGCATCAAAGCCTCTGATTGGTATGATCCTGTCCGTTGCCATTTCCAGGTTCCATTCCAGAGCCTGATAATCATATCCCCGATCCCCGCAGTTTTGCTTTATAACGCAGCTTCATAAAGTTGGAACTCCCTATCCACCATGTGGTGCATCTGCTGGCTCGAAGAGCGTGCTGGAGGGAGCTATGGCGGCACGAGCGAGGACAGTAATCCCTGAATCGCTGAGAGCCTTGAGAAAGCCTCCCTCGCTATCACCGGGAGGTGTGGTCGTCCGATCAGTAAGCCAAGCATGGCACGAGGCAGCAGCAACCATGCCAGGTGGGACCACTACCACTACTCCTCGTACTACTACTCCTCCTTTTCTTGCCTTGTGGCGGTCTATCGTCAACGACGCAGCAAGTCCCACTCCTTCTCCACGAGCAGGCGACCACACCGCGCAAGCTCGCAGCTACCGGTGGCACAACATGCCGACTGGCAGCACAAATAACAGCATCCGGTCTTTTCCTAGGAGCGAGATCCCAGGCGTCGGGCCGGCGAAGCTTCCCGCGTCTACGCCCAGTCCGAGCAGCAGCGGCTTGTGGCGGAACCCGCAGGACGGAAAGCGGTTCGTGCGAGAGGTGGGGCGCCTAGGCGTGGCGGGGAACTGGCGGGGGGCGTTGGCGCTCCTGCGAGAGGCGGAGGGGGATGGACGCGCCGTGAATCAGATCATGTATAACGCAACGATCGCGGCTCTGGCCAAGAGCGGGCGGTGGAAGGAAGCCACCGTGACCCTCGAGAGGATGGAGGCTAACGGCGTTTGCCTTGACGCGACCGGGTTCTGCTCGGCGATGGAGGCGTGCCGGGTGGCGGGGGAGGGAGACCGAGCCGTCGCGCTGCTGTCGCGGATGCGCAGTGCCGGCGTCGAGCCGAATCTCTGGTGCTTCAACGTCGCCGTGGCAGCCTGCGTGAAGAGGGGGCGGTGGCGGTGCGCGCTGTCCCTGCTTGAGGAAGACATGGCCGGCGCGGGGGTGGCGCCGACCATCCAGACCTGGTCAACCGTGCTCGACGCCTGCCGGGTGGCGGGAGAGAGCGAGCAAGCCGCCGCGCTGTTGCCGCGGATGAGGACGGCGGGCGTCGAACCGGACGTTCGGTGCTACAACCACTGCATGAACGCCGCGGGGCAGCGGGGAGACTGGGAGCTCGCGCTCCGCCTCCTCGAAGAAATGACCACCGCCTCCGCCGCCGGCGGCCTCACGCCGGACAGCTACAGTTTCGCGGCGGCGATGAAGGCGTGCGTCAGGGGGCGACAGTGGCAGCTCGCGCCGGTGCTGCTGAACGCGATGGAGGAGGCCGAGGTCCCGCGGAACGCGTGGCACTTTAACATCTGCATCGACGCGCACGGAAAGATGGGGGAGTGGGAGCGCGCCGTCGAGCTCGTGCGGAGCGGCATGGGGGCGGCGGGGGTCCAGCCCAACGTGGCGAGCTACGCTTCCGCGATGGACGCGGCCAGCAAGGCGGGGAAGTGGCGGCTCGCGCTGTCCCTGTGGGACGAGATGAGGGGGCACGGTGGAGACGGTGGAGGAGTTGGTGGAGTTGGTAGAGGCGGTTGGGGAGGCCGTGGAACCAGCCACGGGCCGGCAGCAACCCCCAACGAAATCGCGTACAACACCGCGATTGATGTCTGCGGCAAGGCTGGGATGGTGGACAGGGCGATGGCGACGCTGTCCGAGATGCGCGGCGCCGGTTTCACGCCGAACTTGATCACCTTCAACTCGGCCATCGACGCCTGCGCTAGGGCGGGCCTCTGGGCTCGCGCGCTCAGCCTCCTCCGAGACATCGGCGAGGTCGGGCTCAAGCCCGACGCTATCTCGTACACGTCGGCGCTCTCTGCGTTCTCTGGGAAGCAGATGGGGGAGCTGGAGCTGAGGCGTGCCTCGGGCTTGCTCGAAGAGATGAAGGCTGCCGGGGTTGCCCCCAGTAACTTCAACTATTCTGCGGCGATCACGGTCTTCGCGAACGCGGGCCAGCACGAGCGCGCGCTGGAGTTGTTCGACGAGCTTAAGATGTCCGACGAGAAGCCGAACGAGGTTTCCTACACGACGCTCGTCGAGAGCTGCGGCATTGCCGGGCGGTGGGATACCGCGATCCGCTTGCTCGAGGAGATGGAGACGTCGGGCGTGGCGCCCAATCTGTTGACTTTTAACGCGGCCATTCGGGCGTGCTGTGTTGGCGGCAGATGGCACCTGGGCCTGTCGCTTCTGGGGAGGATGAGGCTGTCGGGCATCGACCCCGATGCGGCGAGCATGAACGCTCTGATTAGAGGGTTGACGCAGGGTCCATTCGCACCCCCTCTTCCAGCAGAAGAGGTATTAATACCTAGCTAGAAAACTACTGTAGTTGGAGTATATAATTTTTACGTGGGAGCAGCAAATTTTCTTAGTTTCTTTAAGATTCGTAGTTTCTTTAAGATAGGGTTTGGTGGCTCTCGCTAAGATCTCGCGCTGACAGATATTAGGAGCTGTCGTCAAGTATGTGCGCTGGCGGAAGGCATACAATCTCCGCTGCTGGATGAGCTGTTCGTTCGCTCGTAATAACAGCAGCGCGGTTGTTTAGAAGACAAGCAGAAATGAACGTAGCACCACGTCATTTAGTAGGCACTGCCACCCACGTGGGTGAACAAGAGGAGGGGCAAGATACATACTTCGCATATATGCTTTTTCGAGCTAGTCTCTAATGAGTAGGTGGAAGGAGCGTTTCGTCGCAGATATTGAATGTATGTATACATCAGCGCGCATCATTACAGAGTTGCTGCCGCCGCAGTATGTGAGTTTGTGAGCCCGTCGTTGTGTCTTTTTTTGCTGGTCGGCATGTAAACGCTTTTTGAACAAAAAAACAGAAGTGTCCGGCATACGGGATGCTGATTGATGCTGTACAGCGGACTCGAGGTTGCCGGGTTCCCTGTAAACCATGCACGCCCCCCTTGAATTGGCGTGGGAAGGTGGACCACGAGGATGGGCGATTTTGTTCGATGATTGTCTTCCGCCCATTGCTGCGAGCTGCCGCTCGTTTGTCCCCCGGCATCTACCGGTACTACGTACTTAGAGCTGATTGTTTGCCTTGACTTTTGTGTTGGTTTCCAGCTACTACTGTATGCATACTTCGTATACTATTAATATCAGTAGCTGCTGATTGCCTCCGTAGAGCCTGACACGCGTGCGTGCGTTCGTTCGTTCCTCCCGTCTGTTTTACTTATTTTTTTTGTCATTTTCATATAATATAATATTGTTAATATGAAGGGTAGGGTTTTAGTATTAATAGCTTGTTTTTGCTGTGCTATTTACC
>JAYJME010004253.1:0-11128 GCA_036873775.1 Costaria costata
GGAGGGGGGTACAACGGTGGCCGGTGGGGTGGGGTGCGATCGGCGTCATTTTGCATAAAATGTCCCATCAAGCACCACCACTACCACTACCACCACCGCAACCACAAGCAGTTTAGCGGTGGCGGGTGGGGCGGGGTGGCGCGATCATCGGATGTTGGGTACCTGGTGCAGAATGTTAAACCAAAAGATAATCGATCTCTCAGCGACTGTGACTACGCGTATATACGTAATATTACCGTCCACTATCGCACACAAGTTGACGACAGTTACACGCTTCCTGCTGCGCAATTTCCTATCTACAATACTGTATTAGAGCTGTGGACCGGCAGTTTTTCGCGACTAATAACTAATCGGTAGGTGCCGTTAACCAACCAGCTGATATTAGTCGGTAAGTCGACTGGCGAAGCCAGCTGATGGCTAGCCGACTTACCAACTTGAGCCACGCGAGCGAAGCGAGCCAAATCAGCCCTCCCCGGCCGAGAGGGCCCCGCCCTACAAAATGAAAATGTATCCCGCATTTGACAACCCTTCCTACAAGTATGGAAACCCAGTAAATCGGATAGTCGGCACCTCCGGGAAACGATTAACTATTACGTTGTCCGACTAATAACTAGTTGGTGGCTTAAGTCGTGCCGACTGCCATCTCTACGAATTATAATATATTACTGCTACGTATAATATTGTGTTCCTGGTAATGACATGACCACTAAAGAGGCCAGCGTATACACCAACTTCAAGTTTTTGTTTTTTGTCTGTCTCTGGAGTGTTGTGATTCCATTGCCACGATCCCAGAATCCGAAAGTATTTACGTGGTTAATATTTCTGAACAGAGTGGTCATGGTATCACACGAGCACGTGTACGACAGGAACAAGATTCATCCGACGTACGGTAGTATCGTATTGTACGAGCAGAGAGGTGAAGTCAACAAACAATTCAAGGTTTTTAATTTTGTATTACCTGGTATGTTTTTTCGTCGGCTCGCCCATTTCTTATAGTAGAGGAAACATAACAAAGCAATGCTCTCTTGCTGTGCTATCTTTGCCTCGTCTTCATCTTAATCGCTCGAAACGGACAAACCGCAGGGAAGTGCAGCTCCCTCCGGGGTCGAGAACAATGGGGAGAAGCTCGGAAACTGGAATCCGGAGCCAATTCGTGTCTCGGAAGCACATCGAGGTCATTGTAGGTTAGTGGGAATTGAGGATTACGTATTTTGGGTTGTGGCTTTGGTGCACGATCATCATCCTTTTTATTGTCTTATGACGGCTGGTGGTAACCTCGCTATCTTGAAAGCGTGTCTCCTGTCAGTTTCCTGGTTCCAGATTGGGTTAGTCCTTACCGACCCATTCCAAATGATCTTGAGTACGAGTAGTGATGCAGTACTAGATCAAAGCTTTCAACTACGGCCGCTGGTGTTGGGCGTGTGAAGGCATCCCTAAATATTGCTGCGTGCCAGGTAGCTGTATAGGTGAAGGAGGCTGTCAAGCCAGTTGTCAGCTCTCATGGAGATGAGTTGAGCGTGGTGGCAAAAGAGCACCATTGGAAGCTTTCGCTGAAAGATATCACAAAGCAAGGGGTTAGTGGTAACTGTACTGCTGCGCAACTTGGCCTTTCGTAGTTTGTCTGTCGCGCGTCCCAACAGAAGAACTCGTTCGAATAACCTACCTGTTATATGAGCCATCTTTAGAAAAATGAATCTGGCGCCCAGACATACTCCTGCGTGTTTTTGCCTCAGACCGTGTTGTTCCAATTTTCTGTGCCGTTTTGTGTGCCGTTTTGTCAACTCCGTATTACAGAGGAAAACACGTGCAAAGTTAGATACGTCGCCAACCACCTGAGCGAGGTTAAGATCGACGCCAGTCCGGTGAACAAGGAATGGGTGGAGTGCCCTGTCGGAGCTCGCTTGGAATTGCTGGCGAATCCGTTGGAGGTGAGCCCGAACAACCCGCGTTTTAAATACGGGCCAACATTGTCGGATCGTGTCGCTTGTATATTGTGATACTGCTGTACGAGTAGGAGCCGGTAGTACGATACCCGAACATGTAGCGTTCACGAATCTACTGCTGTTGCATCGGAAGCTAATGTTTGCTTCTGCCGGGTGACGATTCAGATGCAGAGCGCTACTTTACAGCAGCAGTGTGGGGTGTTGTTGGTGTGCATTTGTGTGGACCAGAGAGTCGTCCGAACCCACGATGCTTACTGGCGCTGCCGTTCTCGCCGTACAAAGTTATAATCAGCACTGCTCGCCGTTCTTTCAGGTAACCTCCTGTCTGCGATAGGTCACATCTATGGGTGAGATTGTATAGAGAAGTTGACAAACTGTGACCGACCCTGCCGATTATTTATTGTGCCCCCTTTTCGCCTGGCATATCAGTCGTTCCCCTACAGGCTGGAGCGGTATTCCACCGTGGCCTCGGCCCGTAACAAAAACGACACGTACATCTCGTCGGTGGGCCTGCGCGACCAACACCAGGAGATAGCGACACTGCTGAGCTGCCCGATGTGCTTCGTGAGTACTTTTTTTAATTGCTACGTGCCCGGCTTACGGCACCATCCATCTCCCGGCATCTCTAGCCGTGTCTGGCCTGCGGTTGAACAGCACAAGCAGAAAGTCTGCGCGTGCCGATGAATCCGCCACACACTACGTACGTGTATATGCTCAGTACCTGCGCCACGCTACGTAAGCGAAAACAGGAAAATGTGAAACAACACGTGGGAGGAAAGCGACCGCACATAGGGAAGGTTGCAAGTCATGTTTTGTTTGTTACGCTTGTCTGCCGGCCACTGCTGTCAATTTCTCGGCGTGCGTTTGTTTTCGCCGTTTTCTGATCGCCATCACCTCTCTCCGCGCGTAGGACCTGTACGTCGACCCTACGGAGCTGGATTGCGAGGGCAAGCACCTGTTTTGCCACAAGTGCATCTACAGCGTTTTGAGCAGCGAAGGATGCAACAACAAGTGCCCCGTCTGCAACACCAAGATCTCACATAAGCGAAGAACTACGATCCTGAAGACCAGGTAGGTGCAGTCAGGGACCACGGTGGGTGTTTCGACTCTTAAGACGTTGTGGAGAACGGCGTCTGTTGTACGTCTGCGTCGCTCCGTGCGGATGAATGCTCAGGCCGGTCTGTTGCCAGTCATCACATATGGTGTGTGTTGTCACCGACACGCGTTGTTTTCACACTGTTGAGATCGCTACTGCTGTACGTGTATGGCTCCTTGTATATATTTTCGCCCACACAGCTATCACATCATTTGCGCATTTTCTCCGCCTTCTGCAGCCTTCTTCATAGTAACCTACCCTGTCTGCGTTCCTCACCATGCGCCCCTATATGCAGCAATAAGAGGGGGCGAAAAGACCCGGATGCAGCTTCTTCGAAGAAGTACCAGTCGCAGGCGGTGAGGCTCGTCCCGGACATAATCGCGTTGATGATCGAGGGCCGGGCGTTCGACTACGGTGACGAGAGCGAGTGGCGAAAGCGCTCGGGCCTGCAGCCTCTCCCTCCCAAAAAGGCTTCTCAATCTGCCGCGCCACAAGAAAAGAAGAAGGACAGACCACAGGCTCCTATCCCGATTGGCAACGGGGGCGGGGGTGGCGGTTTGGGTGGTGCCTCCTCGGAGGTGATCGATCTTTTGTCGGACAGCGACGAGGGTTTCTAGGAATGTGCCCCCAAGCATGCTCGTCCAAACGGAGTAGGATTCGTTGGTTTTAGGCCGTTGTGTGGTGTTCGTGGCCGGGACACACTGCAGAGCGCGCACACGTCGTGCAGGCGGGTTTTTTTTCCAGGTGGTTATTCTGGCAACTACTGCTGCTGTAAATGTTTGCGCGAGCAAATATTGCGGTCGTTTGTTATACACGCCTACGTACCACCGCGGCGTATAGAACAGCAACACGGTCTGCGTGGGCTCAAGTATTATTTTTGCATGTTGATTAGCAGCAAAAAAAAAACACACACAACGGTAGGCGGGTGGCCCTGTTTCGGACAACGAGCTTGCGCTCCATTGGATGTCTGTCCCCACCTGTTAAGCTTTTAGCATGTCTGTGTTGACGGGTTGTACGACAAGCGCGGCGTGTTCGTTTTTGACAGTACACATTGAGTGTCACCTGCAGCAGTGCCTGATGGTATCGTCCGGTTAAAGTTGTTGCAGCATAGTTTATGGCCACGGGTGATCTCATTCCCTTCTCCGCCACATTTGGAAAACTGTCCGTTTTTCTGTGAATTTGATTGTCTCGCTTCCCAAACGCGCCCGTTAGCCAGTGGTGGCTTGCCGACAGCGAAACGCCCGTAAAACTGTAATGTAAATCAAGGTACCTTACGATTACCATTTTTTTGTTCGCCAAGCCTCGTTTCCGATCGACATCAACGTATCCGAAAGCGCTCGCACTTTCTCGCGAAGGCTCGTACGTCGGAAGCCTGAGCTTGAATCGACGACCTTGCCGATGTAGCCATCACCAAAGTGCGTATTTCATGTCGGTCATGCCACCATCGGCCGGTTTTGGTTACTCGAAGGGACATGTTTTGGGCATTTGGCCCTGGAGCGGCGTAGGGGCTCGTTGCCTCTCTTGTTTTTCCACGAAAGATCCGTGTTTGGTTGACGCGTACGAGGACGAAGTGTTCGGCAATCGGCTGCAGGCGACGACGGATGCCAACATTCGAACGATCGCCACCGAATTGCTGCTGAAGGTTGAGTGTCCGTTGCAAAATCGTGCGTTCCTTGTTGTTCCGACCGTAACAAAGCAACCATTGCTGCTAATAAGCCGAAATGAGAATATATATCCGGCGTAAAAAATGCGCAAGGTTTTTTGCCCTCGCCCTAGAACTACACCCACGGTTTTAGGGATTTACTACTTGGAATTAGTGTGGGTGGTTGTTGCAATGGCAAGAGGGTTAAAAGAGCACATGAGCTCTGGACTGCGTCATACTGAGGGTGTGGAGATAAATTCTACCTTGAGAAGGGCCCGGCTCGCCGTTTCCCGAGGTAGCGGTTGAGTTTTATCCGTTCGGTGGGTTCTCTCCTCACCACACGTCTTTCGTTGAGGTTGGAAGCGGGGTTGGATGTTGTCACAACTTTCGGAGTCAAAAAAACGAAACCATCAGCGTGAGACAACGAGCGGGGAAGAAAACCCCCGTGCGACTTGCTTTATTCTCCGCATATCTGGTACGTTCTTATGAAGTTGAGAAGACACAACAGCCAATGAGAACGAAACTCATCTCTGCAAGCTGCGTGCGATCTTCGACCTCGCGCCCTACGAGTACAGTTTTTGTATGACCTCATGAAGGATATTGGTCGGTGGCTCCCCTAATCTATACCGGTAGAGACGAAGCTGTGCGTGCCAAGCATCGACCAGCTTTACACTGAAGAACTTACTGGGTTGCTGCTGCCTTCGTGCACATTCATTCGTGATTTGACGGACAGTCGCATGAACGATCCAGAAACACACAAAACGGAGGGAGAGCACACCTTCCGTCCGCACAAGATAAGAAATGGGATTTGTTCTTCCGCCACTTATCTACAGTAGTAGTAGTATTGCAGACGCCAGGCGGGCACACAAGAGACCCTCGATAGAAAAAAAATGGGAGGCTGCATTGTTGGGGGGGGGGGCATCTCCGGGACAACCAGGCAGGTAATCATGTGTGTTGATCTCATCGTGCTATTTCCAACTTTCCACCGCGTGGAGAGACACACGAAGATGATATTACGGGGGACCATAGTTAATAGGACCTACTGTAGACACCACAACCTATAGATTTCCCGATTTTTGCTCACAATATTTGGTCCAAAGTGAAGAGGACCTACTGTAGACGCAATAGAACCTACTGTAGACACGTACATATTTCCCTACTTTTGCCAACAATATTTGGTCCTATTTACTATGGTCCCCCGAAATAGACCAAATGGCTCGAGGTAAAAAACAAACCGCTTTGATCAACGCGCTGTCGAACGGCGACGGCATTTTTTTAAAGCTTGAGCTAGTAGGCGTTGAAGATGGCATACCGGGGAGAGGGGGGGGGGGTGGTCGAAGATGATAGACCAAATGACTCCCGACATTCACGAGGTCTCAGCAAATTGGGAGCGCGAGGGGTTTCAAACGCGCGCGAACCGAGTAGCGCTCATTGCGATTAAATGGCTCGTTGCGTTTCGCATCGTCTCTGCAAGTAGATGGCTGCAATGCTCAGCACGACTGCACATGTTCGTCATGCTGGATATTGTTTTGTTCACAAAAGTGGTTTGAGCGGGCGCCATATTCAGTGTCAAGAATTTTCGAGATTCTCGTCTTCAAGTCGGGCCTTCGCAAGCTGTTTCAAGCCTGGACTCGTTTGGACGCTGATGTTTTCCATTTTAGCTATCTGACCCGAAGCAAACTCGAAGCACATAAAATACGGTGATATGCTTTGTACTTGAAGTAAACATGTGACCTACTGTACGTCTACCTACGCGAAAAACAGGTACGCCAGCTGTTTTCGCTCTTTATCCTATCTACCCCGGAATCATGCTGCCCTCTCGGCGTCTCCTGCAGAAGGGCTGCCTGTATTTCTGCGCGCAAGATCAGACTGCTGTACGGTCGGAGGGGCAAATCTTCCCTCCCCGCCAGCCGGCTTTCGTTCCTGTAAGGTGCCCATCGTGTCCAAACGGTGGATCATCAGACCTGAACGGTGCGGTTGGCGTTTCAACGAGCGGCAAGTTAGGCACGGCGGGGGAACGGGCGAAACTAAATGTGAAAATAGAATCATCGCCGTGAGAGGCAACGAGCATGCTTCCCACGGGGGGCGTTTGAGCGTATGTAAGCAAGGGAGGCAACAAAAAAACACCCGTGCGTAACCGTCGGAGGGGAGGGGTGAGTAATTCACGCTACAGGAGAGCACACTATATTGCGGTATGCTGGTACTTCGAAGTATATACATATGCCGCGACCGTCAAGAACGGGGTACATCTTCTGACAGATTACAGATTACAGCATTGCCGCCACCACCGGGTGGCGGTACTGCGTATCAGCCGAATTAAGACATACCTGGTACCTGGTACAAACAATGAATAGGTCTCCACCCGGCTCCACTGCTGACTGCCGATGCTGTCTCGACTCTACTGCTGACTCTATACTATTAATAGCGTCTCGACAATCGACACCTACTGTACAGCAATGACAGAGTGGATTCGCCGAGACAAAGCTCGCGAGGGCAACTACTACAAACATTCATTTTGTCGATGGGCGACTGGCGATGCCACGGAGTAGACTGGCGGCGTGCAAGGGACAACCAATCGCCAATCGCACATGGTGCTGTTGCATGAACGTGTGTCACAATCGCTCACCGACAGTCAGCAGGACTTGCCCCCCTTCGCCGTATCGATTTTGGCAACATGTGTGGGCGCGAAAGGTGGCAAACAGACGAATAAAACGGGAATGAACGATAGGTTCGGTTCAGCTCGTACATGGCATGGGTACCGGCGAGGACAGCAGACAAAATACAAGCGGAAATGCTAAATACACCACCGGTGGTGTATTTAATTTAAGTCTTAAATACAGCACCGCCGCTCGTCCGCCACACGTACCTTGTACGGGCAAATGTCTAGTAGGGGCATGTGGGCATGGGCGAGGGAAATCACGGAAGTTAACGTGGAACCCAAACGGGCCATTACTCCATGAGACATGTGCGCAGCGCCTGTTTGCCCAATGTATTGCATTACAGTACCGGTGGTGTATTTAAGCTTATGTATGCCACCGCTGCTTCGCCGCACGTACCTCGTACGGGAAAATGACGAACAGTCTTGTGTTAGTGTGGTCTAGGGCTTTCATGGAAGCTATCGTGGAGCCCAAACCGGACAGTGCTCCAGGAGCTACGTGCGCACCGCCTCTTTGGGTCATGTATTCGAGTACAGTACCGGTGGCGTATTTAAGCTTATATACACCACCGCCGCTCGTTCGTCACACATACCTTTTACGGGCACATTACAGGCATACGTGTGTTGGTGTAGTCTAGGGCTTTCATGGAAGCTATCGTGGAGCCCAAACGAGCCAGCACTCTAGGCGATACGTCCTTGCCGCGTGCACAAGCGTAAATATAACCACCGGTGGTGTATTCAAGCGTAAATACACCACCGGTATAGTACTTCAACACATTGACGAAAGGCGGTGCCGGACCTGTACGCTAGACTGGCCCGTTTGGGCTCCAGGATAGGTTCCATGAAAGCCCTAGACCACACGAACCCACGCTTGTTCGTCAACTGCCCGCACGAGCTACGTGTGGCGAACGAGCGGCAGTGCTGCATTTAAGCTTAAATTCACCACGGGTACTGTACTTGAATACACTGACCAAAGAGGCGGTGCGCACGTATGATATTTCCAGGAGTACTGGCCCGTTTGGGCTCCACGATAGCGTCCGTGAAAGCCCTAGCCCAAACCAACCCACACCTGTTCGTCATTTGCTCGTACGAGGTACAAGCGGCGAACGAGCGCCGGTGGTGTGTTAAACGCTTAAATACACCACCGCAATACACCACCCGTGGTAGCATTACCGAAATGCCAGATACAAATTACAAATCATCCCGACGAGTAAAAGTACTTGTATCTATAGTCTACTTCGATAGACTATAGCAGACTACAGGGTCAGCTGCAAGTGCCATTGATAATCTGCCCAACCGGTCATACTCAAGCAACATTCCTACTCCTGGAGTGATGGTGTTATTTTGCTGTGGAGCAAATATCTCACGAGACACGTCTGTCAAGGGTGTGGTGCCAAGTGTTACACCCTAATAAATCCTACCAGGTATTAATTTGGTGTCAGTCAAGGCAAATTAAGGCATAATTGCTGCCCGTCAAGGGCTGAAAGTGCTGTCTCGTGGCATCTTTGCTGTGGAGTGGTACCTCGTACTTATAGCACCAGGTACGAAGGTATGATATAATATGTAATCGGTGTTCTTTCGGCCGCGTACGAAGTCCACATCTCGGACAGATCAGCTCACCGTAGCTCGAGCTAGCTCTTTTCGAGGGTAGCTCCCTGGTGAGCTACGTGAGCTACACGAGCTGCACATGTTTGAAAGCTTGAGCTATAGAGAATATCATAGCTCATCTGCACATGTTTTGAAAGCTTGGGCTATGATAAACAGGATAGCTCATTTTAACATGTTTTGAAGGGGTGGGCTATAGACGATAGATGAGCTAGTCACGAGCTGCATATAATGACAAATACAAATACGTATGTATCCGGGGTGTAATTGTAAATATGGTAAAAGTCTCGTCTTGATCAAGACGATATTTTGTATTTCCTCACTAAATCCCTATTGATAACAAAAAGTATCGTCGTGAAATCTCTTGACCAAGACGAGACTTGTATTTACTTAATTTCAGTACGTATCAACCAATGACAACGGGAACGCGAGGTTTGAAAGTTTTCTTTGAAAAAATTGGAAGAAACTTTAAAGCTGAAGATACCGGTTCGTACCGCCGCTGTGGGAAAAGAGAGGATTTTTTTTTTTTTTCCTTTTTTTTTCACGCGGAGCAATTGTTTGTCAAGTTGAAAATTGTCAACACGCTGATAAAAAATCAGCTCATTCGACGCTAGACCTTCGATCTCGATAGAGACTCAACCCACGGCCAACCCGCTTGGTGTCGGGCAAAGCCAACGAATGCAGATGGCGGCCTCGAAGATATTAGGTGGATCCGAAGTCTAGGGGGCGAGAGCTTGCCGGCGACGTCTGACGCTTTCCTCCCAAACCTGAAAAAAAACTATTTTTTGCCATCCGAGAGGGATCGAGAACTTTTGTCGACTGTTTTCTACACACCAGCGGCCAAATGTTTTTATCAGACGCCTGGCCAGTGCCCGCCATGTATCATACCACCGGCCATAGTGTCAACACTGTGACCCTACGGTGGGTCGGAGCCCCTAACGAGCGCGCCCCGTTCAGAGTTCATGACGCGGTCGTTCGGTTTGTCGATGAATGTCGAGGACTGGGAATCTCGCCGCTTCGAATTAAGCATTTCGACGAGTTTTTCTCGAGCCGATCTTGGCCCAACATCGACCCGGGATTTGTTTTTTTGGGCTTTCTCCAAATTTCGATCTTTCGTTTGAAGAAACGTGCTCATAGCGAGCTGTACTGAGATGTTGCGGAGTGTATCTTTGAAATTGCAACTTTTTGGGCAAACTTCGTCTTTCCATTGTCACCAATGTTAATGTTAAGATTTGTTTTTTCACCCTTTTACCATATGATCTGCTTGTTTTTTCATTAGTGATTTTTGTTGTTGTTGTTTTTGTTTTCTTCTAGGTTTTGACGATTCTGATGGACGTGGCCGGCGACCTTGAGTGCGTGGACTCCGGTGGCTGGACCCCTCTTCACTGTGCCTGCGCCGCTGCCCGAGCTAGCTGCGTCAACGCGCTCACGGTTAGGGGAGCGGACCCCGCGGCTACGACACCGGATGGGCATCGACCCTCAGCACTCATCGGAACGGTGGGATCGATTATTCATTGATTATTGTTGTTTTATCTATTGTATGGTACCCATCATTGACTATTTTTTGTCCAATGACGTATCCAACAGTCTCGGGTATATGCGCAGCATCAAACGGGGGGGGAGGGAAATAACGCTCAGCAGAGCCTAACGTCGTCACACACCGCGCGGCGCTACTATGGTTCCAGTCTCGCTAGGGGAAGCGTCCCCATCGCCCGAAACACAAGCCGATACCCCATGCTTGCGATGCAGACATTTTTACCGACATTCTCGAGCCCCACCAAACCTGAATTCGCGACGGGTCCAAACAAATATTTGAATGTAGAGCTTCATTATTCTATCATGCAACCGAATTTGCTTCCCTTTTATCCTCAGAAAGAAGCCCACGAACTTGACTTTCACTGCAATGGCTCGACAGGCACCCGTCTACACAAACACGTAACAACATTTATTATTGCCACCGAACACCTTTGTGCTCGGCCCGGCTTGTTAATTATCAGTCCTGCTCCTGCGACACTGTGGGAACATCATCCGCAATGCGCTCACGGCTGCCCTCGAGTCAATGGCCGATCCCGCCTTCGTAGCCTGACATTTGAAATGCCGCGAGGGTTCGACCCCAACGATTTCCTCTGACCCAGCCCGGCCAAACGATTTTACGCCACCCCCTCCACGGTGAACGCCTGGTTTCG
>JAYJME010004254.1:0-11126 GCA_036873775.1 Costaria costata
ATATGCCACTAGCGGCCGATATCAAGGTCTTGGAATCGCTTCGTTGAGCGGGCGGCGTCAGCCGCAAAAACCTTGTAGACTATTCTAATTATGTGTAAACCCAGGCTCGTGTTAACGTGCAGGGAAAACGACAATCCTAGCTCTATACCAGGTATAGACTATTCTAATTATGTGTAAACCCAGGCTCGTGTTAACTTGCAGCTCTTCGTACGAACAGCCCTTCTTCACAGCCCTCAGCCCTTCTTCCACCAGTAGACACATATGAAACTCGAGCTTATGCGTTAGGTCTATCTTTTTTGGAAGAGCGAGGCCATTCGATATTTCGATAAAAGAGCCGCATATCGCCGAACGTATGAAACTCGGCAAAGTAGTCGTTTTAGACAGAAGGTTCTAGGCCAGATCAAACGACTTGACATTAGAGTGCGATGTCATCCGCAGTTTATCTAGCAAAAAGAGGATTTATTGCGGGCCTCAGCAGTCATCCGAGGAACGATTTTGCTCAAGGCGAAAAATACAAAAGTACCACTCCCTTGCGGTGCGTCTTCTTGCTTGGTTTGAAAAAAACAACGGGCAACAGCAACAGCAGCAGCAGCGCATTAGGTTGGTCACTCATATAGCCATTGCGTGAGGGGTTGCACTGTAAAAAAAATTGGGTTGGGCGTTAGAACGAGGGTGGCCTGTGTGCTGTGCTGCTGTGTGCTGTTCTTTGTTGTCGCTGTTGTTGTGTTGTCGTTGCTGTTTTTTTGTTGTCGTGGCTTGTGGTATGTGTTTGACAGCGCGTGGTGTTGTGCTCGGTCATCGTAGAGGAGTGGCGCTCGGCCAGGCATGCGGGGCGTGCGGGAGGCGGCTCACCGGCACCACCATTACGGCTGTGGAAGCTGAGACTGTTGCGAGTCCAAGCTACACCTAGCAGTTACCTTTTGTTGTTTTGGAGGTTGATACCTGGTATTATGTGATCAAACACCGAGCTTTGTGCTGTGTGTGCTTGCTTTGAGCATCTCTCACCAGCAGCGTCGTTTGATTGCCAGAACGTGCTCAGAAACTTGCGAACAATTAATTTTATATGTACTCAGGCAAAAAAGTGCCCTACGACATTTGTTTTGAAAATATCACATGTCTCGCTGGTCGGTAGGTCTAAAATACATCCATATCGTGTTTTCGTATAAAACTTGGTAGGTGTTTTTTTTTGTTCAGATCCTGAAATATAGACCTATCTCGAGTTTCATATATATATATATATATAGTACCACTATTAATATTAATAAAATGAGCTTCTACTTTGCCAGTCCTTCTTCTACCAGCGCTTCTTTTTTCTATACAGTAGCTTTCGGCCACCTTTTCGAGAATCTTTTTCACAGGCCTTCGCCAATACAGTTCTGCAGTCACGGCAGCCGACAATAAATATCCCGTACTTCGTCAACAAGCAAGTTAAATAGACATTAATAAAGAAGCCGCACCTCGTAAAAGCAAGCAGATGCATGGTTCGCCATATGCCACCGGCCACAACGACACAACACCCCCCAATTTTCATTTGGCGAAATTGTAAGTACTTTTTTTATACATGACTAAAAACACACAAGATTTTATTACAGCTGACGTGTTTTTACACATTTATAAGAAAAGCAGTTTCTGACATCAGTAACATAAAAAAATCAGCACGGACCAACGCCTACTCAATGTTTTCATTAAAACGCGTACCTGGTATGATATTATACCAGTCAGCATCGTCTTCTTGCGGAAAAATAATGTTTTATCTACTCTACTGCTGTATAGACTACTGCTGCTGGGGGCTGGTCCCTTGCCATCAAGAAGCGGGACGGCTAGACCCTTTATACTACTACTACTACCACTACTACTACTACTACTATACTACTACCACTACCACTACTGCTGCTGCTGACATCGTCGGGCTCGAACCGCGCTGTTCTTGCAGGTTATTTCTTCGTAGCAGTCGTATTTTTAGTCTCAGTAAAACTCTTCGTACGATCGCAAAACCTTTTACTATTACTTCAAGTAATTCTGCCTCTTAATCGTGTAGACCTCCACATGGTTATTTGCATTTGATAAACAAATAACAGGTTCCGGTTGTTGCTGTTGTTGCTGTTTGTGGTTGCTGCTACTGCCGCTCTGTATCTTCCTGGTAGTTATTGCTGCTGCTGAGAGGAAGTATGGGGGGCACAAACACGTACGAGTATCTGTTACCGGTATGTCTTGCGTCACCCCCACTATTGCGACTGCTTGCTACGGGCTACTCCTGTTGTACGAGGTATTATACCAGTATCTATTAAAGAGTTTACAATTTGTCAAAAGCGTACAAAAAAACGAAACACCGTTCTGAAGGGAAAGCTTGTATAAGGTATGTATGATTTCGGATGTTTGTGCTGTGGATACTGCTTGCACTCGGGTTTCTGTACTCATACGGCCAGTACTCGCAGTATAGTGGTCGTCAGTCCTGCTCACACTGCCTGTAATCGCAATATTTCGGCAGTACTTCCATACTCTCAAAAGTCGCCGTACGAAATGCTCCCGATACTCCGAGTAGGAAGGGGTTGAGTACTCCCCAGTTTACTTGGGGCTTCTCTGTGACGGAAACTACAAACTTGTCCGTCTTACTTCACCAATATTGCAATCAAACGAATGTGCCAGCCAATCAGCGCGCCAAAGAAACGACTGGAACATACACTGCCAAAGCTGTATGAAGAACCAAGTTTTTTGTCTCGGTTTTTATGTTTTTTGGGTTATTTTGGGGCCGAAAGTTTGATGACAGGTGTAGGATGATAGGTAATGACGGGTTGGACAGGGTTGGGCTCGATATTGATTTTATATCAGATATCAGGCTTTTCCCTACCCGGTACACCGCAGCTCCTTACCTCGTAAAATTGCGTGGTACGGGTAATGGCTTCCATCCCTCAATGACTTTACTCGTAGACTACTCGCATGATATGTCGCATGTCCTCGCATTGACGCGGTAGTACTCATGGAACCGAAGAGAAACAGCGCGGCATGCCAGTATGCCGCGACGGTATATCAGATACCAGATGTGCAATACCATGGTAGAAGTTTGGAACGTCTACAAGCACCTCGTGCGTCCACCAAACATGTTCTCCCCTGTTGCCCCTGTGTACGCCAACGGACTCGTACACCCCTTGCATCCTTCTGTAGGGTTGCTTACGTGTCGTGTGGTGTATCTGTTACATGTACTGGATTGAAGGCACCCAGCCTACCGGAGGTGCCATCATGCGTAACAGAGTGATCAGCGCGCTTCACGTACTTTCATACTCGTACCAACACGGCGATAACTATAGTATTTCCGTGGACTTAGGTGCAAGTCTGATTTGTTTAATCGCAGTCTAACTCTAGTCGTCTGCTAATCCCCAACACTTGCCCCTTCGCACGCACGTGTTGCGTTTCGCTCCTGGCGTGTCGTCGTGTCGTCGTGTTCAAAACCAAGCCTGATAAGCTTCAGACATTAAAAGGTGAGCACTGGGCGAACGAGTTGATGCTTAGACCGGTGACGATGGAAAGACGATGTTTGCCCAAAAACTTAAACTTTTGAATTTCGAAGATACGCTCCGTAACATCTCAGTACAGCTCGCTATGAGCACGATTCTTCAAACGAAAAGTTCGAAGCTTGGAAAACACCCGAAAAAAATAGTTCCCGGGCCGATGTTGGGCAAAAATCGGCTTGAGAAAAACTCAGCGAAATGTTTAATTCGAAGCGGCGAAACTCCGAGTCCTCGACAGACATCGATCGACAAACCAAACGACTGCGTCATGAAGTCTGAACGGGGCGCGCTCGTTAGCGGCTCCGACCCACTCTAGGGTCACAGTGTTCACACTATGGCCGGTGATACGTGGCGGCCACTGGCCAGGCGTCTTAAAAAAAAACATATCATATTTGGCCACTGGTGTGACAGGCGACAACATATCTCGATCCCTGCAAAAATAGTTTTTTTTTTAGTTGTGGGAGAAGAGCGTAAGACGCCGCCGGCAAGCTCTCGCCCCCTAGACCTCGGATCCACCTGATATATTCGAGGCCGTTATCTGCGTTCGTTGGCTTTGCCCGGCACCGAACGGGTTGACCGTAGGTTGAGTCTGGTATCGAGATCGGAGGTCTAGCGTCGCCTGGGCTGATTTTTTATCAGGTTGTTGACAATTTTCAACGAGAAAGACAAGTTGCGCCGCGTGAAAAAAGTCAGAAAAAATCAAAGTTTTTTTCCACAGCGGCGGTACGAGATTATCTTCAGCCTAAAAGTTTCTTCCAAGTTTATCAAAGAAAACTAACTTCGCGTTCCCATTGTCATAGGTCTTAGACCTATTTTTGTTCCTTTTGTGATCTTGTGAAGCACTACTTTACGCCGAATCCACAAAAATGATTGCATACGCGATTACCCGTAGGTGAAGCCTCACACCCACGGTACGCTCAAAACCACTCCCCAAAAAATGTCACCCCTCCGTGGTAATTTTCGAGGGACCAGTTTTGTGTCCAGTTTATCACCAGGGGTTCGTTCGACATCACCCCCTCCATGGAGGTTGCCTCAGAGCATTGTTACCAAGGGTTTTATTAGTAGCCGGAGGACGTGATCCACACACTGAGAACAGCGCCCATAAACCCAAACTCTGACAACAACAGCAGCCGCACCACCAAGTCGAAAAATTGCGCAGCGCTGCCCGTCGGCGCCTCGACAACAGCGAAAAACTGGTTTGCCCATGTAAAAGGCGGAAAGAGCGAACGCCTTATATTGCTGTCAATAGTCTGACCCCAACGCCTGGCGTCGCCGCTCATAGTAAGACGCATGTCGTTACTTGCCTCAGCGGTTGTAACCATGTAGTCGTCGCTATGAGGCTGCTAATTATCGGTATTTTGCGGTGATTATTCGTAGGTTTTTGCAGGACATACTATACATTTTCTAAGGCGGATGCTAATGGGAACGGAATATTAACTTTCGGAAGAAAATATTGTTACACCATTTCAGCGGCTGTACCTCGCGGCAGTAGTTGTCACGTCGTGGTATTGAATCTTCCTGGGGTAGCTATTTACGCGCTCTGGTTAGCTGGGGGGTGTTTTTTAAGCGGTCTAAGCAACCTAAAGTTGTCCAAGCCACAGCATCCCGATCCGACCGAATCAACCTATTAATAGAGGCTTTCCAAGCACAGCATCCACGCCGAGCGAGTCAACCTAGATCCTTGACAAGCCACAGCATCCAAGCACAGGTCACCCCATAGCATTCGGGTTAGGGTTAGGGTTCGGGTCGGGTGGTCGGCTTAAGACACCACGGCAAAAGCCCTCCTAAAGATTCACTATTACGACGTAAATACGTCTCTTTCGCGGGGGACTAAAAGTAAGACGGTTGTTGTCAGAAGCATTTAATTAAATCCTTTTTGAGAGAAGTTTCCATTGCACTTGGTAGTTCATACAGGGCCTTGGTTCGAAGTTTTTACGAGGGACCACGATTTTGCAAAGTTTCCAAAGAATGGCCCAATTATTGAAGAGATTGGGATTTCAGGGCGCATTGACTCGATTTTTTTATGACTTTGCAATTTTTTGCTCCATCGTAAAAACTTTCAAATACAAGCTCTGTCTAATTGCAAGTTGTAGTACTTATTGCGCCGCTAAAAACAAACTTATAGGGAAATTAAAAGCGTCTGTTCCCATTGGCATCGGTACTATTTTTTCCTGTTATTTTTTGTTTCCTGCAAGGCAGACTGTCGTGTTGCACCGTTAGCTATCTTGGCAGATTTCTTGGAGTTAGGGTTTGCCGAGAGGACCATTGCGACGACTTCACAGCATCGTCCGCATCATGTCGACACTGCAGATATGCAGCAACTGCGCCGCTGTATCAGCGTTTGCTTCGCAAGCAAATCAAACGACTTTTTTTGACATCACGGCGATAACGACGTTGTAGATGATACCCATAGCAACGGCAGCTATGCCGTAGCTGCTGACCAACCCCTTCTACTATTGGCTCGTCCACTATAAGGCAGCGAGTGGGCCCCAGGCTGAAACCCTGCGCGATAGTACGTCGCGCGCTACAAGTTGAGGTAGTTTTCCAGACGCCATGGTTATGAATGGCCCTCACTGTGCCCTGTGATGATGTGTAGGTGGGCGATAGGCGGCAGGGGACAGTTTTTGGGAGAGCCTATTTTTTTATGACAAATTTTGGGTTCCCATTTATCTTACCCAAAAATGGTATCCAAAATCAGTTTCGGACCCAGATTCGGTGTGCACAATGTATAGCAATATAACACCCCATTTGCGGTCAATAACTGTCAACCCACTTGCTATACATCTCGTTTTGTATTTTTGGGTTTCCATGTTCTTACTTGAAAATGGTTACCAACATCAGTTTCGGGTCCATATACGGTTTCGGTTTCCCAAGAGTTCCCCCTGACCGCGGCGTCCCATCCCGAAGAACGAGTCGTGCGAGTTGACGACGAGGACATTACGTATTTTCTCCACACATGGAAGTTGAACAGGGTCCTGGCACAAAATATATGATGGAAGCGCGGTGTCTTGTGTTTCTGAACTCCCCACGAACTATTAACAGAAGTTTAGAGGCCATGTGCCACGAAACAGTGGGCGCCGTGTAAGTACTTCCGTTAGTGTGACTACGTCGTGTGCCCTGCCCGCATCTGATCGTTCTACTTCGTGTGCCACATTTTCCCTCTTGAATTTGCGCGTACGACAATGCGGAACTGCCAAGATTACCGTCTAACTATCGAGTACAAGCACCTCAAGCAAAACGCCCCAGGGGGGGTGTTCGTAATCCCGAGCGTCCACCACCTCCGGATCTGGTACGGAGTGATATTCGTACGGCGAGGTCATTACGCCAATGGTGTCTTCAAGTTCAGGTGTGCTCACATTTGTGCTCTCACAACTCTGTCGCCTGCTAACGTTGTGCAGATCAGACAAGTGGTACCAACTCCTTGTGAATACCTTTAAATCTCAATCTTGTCCCGCTCTTCCCAAAATTCGTTTGTTGCCTGGGATTTACACCGCTTAGAGAGCTCGCATCGCTACAGGTTTGCTGCACATTTTTTTTTATCATTTGGCCTGTCGACCTCCGTTTTGGTGTTTTCTTCATCCGCCCCTTCAAGCCTTTGTAAAACCCATTTTGATTTCCTGTTGACGCTCGACAGGGTGGAGTTGCCAGCAGACTACAACGATGTAGGCACATGGCCAGTGGTTCGCTTCACTAGCTCGGTCTTCAACCCGATGGTGTCGCCCGTAACTGGAGAGCTAGACCTCAAATCGGTGTTTCCCGAGTGGGTGCCGGGAAAACACTACATGGTGACGGCCCTTACTTACCTGAAAAAGGTTTTCTACATGAAGGATTTCTCCTTCCCACGACCAGCCAATCCTGAAGCACAAGCGCTGTTCCAGGTTAGTGTTGTTGGCGCGGGAGAACAAGTACCTCAAACGGCGTTAATCGCAAGCGCCGATAACAATGCGCGTTCCTGTCATAGCCTGACTGCTGATGTGTCAAGCGTTGACGCATGCGATCATGTAGACGTCAGATGCACCCCCGGGTCGTTAGCTTTAGGTGTACATACAGTGTTGTGTGGAGCGATGTTCAGTGTGCTTGAATTGAAGCCAACGGTCGCACGAAAAATATGGCAACGTTCCAGGTGCCGGTATGCATGTCTTCAACTCCAAAAGTGCCAGCAGAACAACATTCAATCTCAATTCTTTAAATTACCAGCAGGATGACAAGCGGGGATTCCTTGAGAGAGTCGAAGCATGCGTGCGAGAGAGCCAGGAGACTGTGTACGAGAACGAAGATGGGTCCAGCCTGCGCTTCACCGAGCCGAAGCCTGCCCATGTATGTTGCAGCTGGCGACGCCGTACATGTCTCGTTCAAACATATTATTTGTTGGAATAATTGTATCGATAGAGTTTTTGTTAAAACAGGCACGCTATGTTCGCCCTCTTTCGAACAGGAGTCTGGTGGAGTGAGAAAAACTTGCTCGTAATTTCCCAGTGGACAGCAGTCTCGAATAGATTGCCAAGGATCAGATTCTGGCTGTAGTGCGCCCGGGCGAATTTCGTCGCCCCTGCTCTTGCATCTAGGCTCGAAAGTTCTGCAGAGCATGCGAGTTACGGTTGCTGGCTATAATAATAGTATTTATCGCGAATCCTCTTGCTGACGCGAGCTCTTCTAAGTGGTGTACCAGGTACTTGGTGTGGTTTCAAAGTTTCCTCATATATCCACGAACTAACCAGCTACCGGCCAGGTCTTTATCCGTGTACGTAGTGTTGTGGCTGAGCGATGCATGCAGCTGCAAGGCGATGAATCGTCGATCTTGTGGAATTTGTTGGTTGGCTTTGGGAACGAACGGGGTTTGGTGGTGCCTTGTCGGCAGAAGCGCCCCTTAAGACTCCTTACTTTTGTCGCGCCAATAACTGTGACAAACGAAAATACTGACATCACCCGGTGTGGGTCTAAGTATGAACTTCGCCCATCTATGTTTGCTGCGTGGACAGGACAAACTCAGGGAAAAGATTTTGGGAACTGATCCCGGAGCGAGGTCGGCACCGTTGCGCCAAGGGACGCGAGAGAGGCAAGAATCCGAAACAACGGCTGATGTTTCTGATGTCCACGAATCGGAAGCATACGCAGGTCGATGACTTGCCGCTATCAATACGGCAAGCGGTCGGAAATCGGGGCAATGACAATGGGGGCACCTACTGCGGCTTCGGCGAGTACCGTCCTCCAGAGTTTGTGGTTTGGCGCAGGGTTAGATTGTTTAACGCGCGCTCAGTGTATCACACCTCCCCAGCTGCAGCAGTTGTCCTCGTTGCCACACTGGACGACGGATTGCACTCGAGTACCTTTGTTGGTTTTGAGGCACCCACCAATCTCATCGACAGACAGTACTGTTGCTGTGCGCGTTCTTTATTTGGGCGCCATGGAAATGCCCCTTGTTCGCGTGCGCTGGCTAAGGTTGTTTGTTGACGTTGCTTGACGAAAGCACCCTCTTCGCTGCGCGTTTGTTCAAAGTTGAAGAGATTTCACAGCAACAACAGGAGCGTCGCGGCTCTCGGTTCAAATTACCCGAATGACCCACTCTCTTTGCTGTATGAAACATGTAAAAAAAAATGTACCTGGTATGATTTTCTGGCGTTGATTGCAATCATCGATCTCTTGACCCTGGTACGCTCTACGATAGTCTGGGCGCAGAATGATTACGAGCCGAAGTTACCGTGAAAATGCTGCAGTTCTCAGTTTGTAAAACTGAGTATCTATTTTGGAATGTAAAATCTTGTCTGTCTGTCTTGTCTGCCCACATCCCTTATATTTTGGAACTTACATAAGTTCGTTCCGATGATCGATACATAAGTACGTTTCAAATGATATTCGTACCACGAGTACGAACGTACAGACCTAATATACTGCAACATACCGTACCACCAGACAATAAGTAACCATGAAACATTTCCGCCACACCGTACCATCATACCATACCACCAGCATACCATATAAGATACCCGTACCACCAACATATATAGCATATCACGTAACGTGCCACACATACCATTTCACATACCGTGCCACACCACACACCATGCCATACCGCATCGTGTGGCGATGAGTGAATGTGAAAACAACAACTATATAAAAGGCCTGCACACCCTACTCAACACCCACTACCACCACCACACCACCACCACAGGGGCTGGTGCATTCTGCCAGTAGGGCCCCACGGCGTGCTGACTACGCGTAGCTATCTCGATGTGTGTGGTCTACAGTAGTTATATCTGGTGCATCCCAGTGCATATCGATGAGCAGTGGTGCACAGCAGGACACAGTAGGCTGTTTTGGCTCATCGAGAACTCCATAACCACGCATTTCCTCCGAACAAAAACAGCAGGCCTCACTGATCATATCAGAATGAGCCGAGGCCGCAAAGGGCAGGTCTCGATGACCACTGTGTGTCGTCTGCTCACCCGTGTTGGTCGCTGGCAGTCGACACGAGCATGCAACCTCGACACTGCTGCTACGCCTTCTAACGGGACCACGACTACATAATGATACCGTATGCAAGGGGGGCACAGAAAGAGAACACAATGTGACGTACATTCTATAGGTGGTGCGGACCTCTACAACGTACATTGTATCGGTGGTGCAGACCTCGACAACAAACAGTCTTTTTCAAGCCACAGCATGTCATAACACCCAAGGCCCCCTCGAATGACCGCAATACGTGTGCGAGTACGGAGTACGGAATGCAGTATAGGCCCGCGAATAAGAAAGTGCCTCATAAGAACAAAATGCTCACTTTTGGGCGGACGCTAAGAAAAAATAAATCGTGCTCAGCGGCAAGCGCTTCACTGAATCCTATATAATAGCTTATTTGAAAGGTTGTTCAAGGGCGATGTCACATTAAGAATCGGAGGCTCACTCGAAATAGGAGTTTCTTGTTGGCGGGCCTATACTGTGTACTAGCGTATGCGTGTGTTCGAATGGGCCACCCCCCGGAGCCCGGAGCCCGGAGACCTTACAAGGTTTCTGCTGCTGACGCTTTCCGCTATCTACTTCTCTATACTGTAACTCATATGATTGCTGTTGCTGGCAATTTTCTTATTTTGACTACCCCTACACTCAAGTCGACTTGTGTTGTTTTGTAATGTTGGTAAATTGCCAAAAATAGGTACACCTGTAGTATTTTAGCCATTTGTAGGTATGTTTTCACTACAACCACGACTTGAAGGCATGCCGTTCTACTGTTGGGGGGGTTGTACTATGTACCAGGTATAACACACTATGCGGTATGCCATCTCTCTCGCACAAACCTGAGCTACCCTGCAAACGTCTACACGTCTACACTGCTGCGAAAATAGCTCGCCAAAAATTGAAAAACAATTCGATCCAGGCACTAAAATAAAACCATGTCATTTTCGGCCCGCACACTAAAACAAAGTAAATTTCGACCCCCCCCACAAACACCTACCAGGTAGTCAATAACCAAGTCAATTTCGATACCCACTCTAAAACTAAGTCAATTTCGATGCCCCGACACAGAAACCAAGTCAATTTCGATCCAGACACTACAGGGGTCCGCATCCGACTTTTCCCGAAATTTAGCGTAAAAATATTTGGGGTCGTGCTTTCCCAGTGGCAAAA
>JAYJME010004255.1:0-11121 GCA_036873775.1 Costaria costata
TTGCTCTAAAGACCGTCTTCACTAACGTCCAAGACGAGGCCGAGGAAAGCACTCGGCATTCACTTACACGAGGAGCTTTCTATGGTTGAAGTCCTTTGGAGGTGCCTCTCTTGAGTACGACTTGCATCGCCTACCGACCGCAAGGGGGCCCCTGGCTGTCCATGGATTTCGTTGGCAGACTGATGTCAAACATATCCGAGCGAAGCAGCGTGATAGACAGGGGGAGACAATACAAAACATGAAGACATGGGATTAGCAGTGCAAACGCACAATACACCCCGAAGACGTCGGGAATAGCGGATTAAATCGTACGCCAACTTACGCCTTTTCCATGCGTTAATGTGAATACGTCAATAATTCTGGGTGACAACTGTATCGCGGCGGGCGTTCAATCCGACATTCGCACAACGCACCCTGCGCATTCCGGACCTAGGCCAACTACGCGAAAAACCCAAAGAGGGAACTATGTACAAGACGCCAACCGAAAGCAAACGTTGATCGTACCAAACCGCTTGCCAGATTCCAGGCTCGTTTCAGATCGTCATCGATCTCGAATCCCCCTGCCTTTGCGGCTTTCTCGGCGCCGGCTTGCAGTCCTTCGTCTCCGCCAATCGGTGGCTGCGCCGTTCCTCCTGGTACGAAAGTAAATAAACAGGTATCAGCAATACCACCATGTCGACCCAGGTTGAACATTTCAGATGCTTCGTGAACAACCGCAACTAACGCACACACGTCGTACGAGGGCTAGTAAAGTTTGCACGTGTTTTTGGTCAAGATGGCGAAAGGCGACAGTCTAAAACACATTTTTGCGGTAGCTTTGATTTCAGCGTAAGTCGTAATACGGGTACAAATATAGCCGATTTCCTAGCCGGACGAACGGACGAACAGAGAAGCCCCCATCTTGTACCTTCTAGAGTTGAGTCCATATCGCGAAAACCTTTATCGTTTGCCGCTCCTTCAAGAAGTAGTAAGAGTTACGAAACTTCCCGGTATACCTGGGACTTTCAAATCGTAAAGAGGGAGAACAAGCGTCTCACTACACGCAACACAGAACGTCGCCGGCCTTTTGGAACGCATGAGGGGAATTTCGGATCACGTGACCGTTTCGGGATGTTTGGATGAAGGGAGCGTCAGAGGACGAGGGTCGTTCGCGAGCCTTGGGCTACGAGACAGCCCTGTCTGGGGGGCGCGCTTGGTCTAGCACTGGAACAGTCAAGTACTGCGCCCTGTACAAATGATTGCTGCGCAGAAAAAAGAGAATGCATTGTATCCACGGCAACCTCGTCTGATTATAGCTGGAGTAGAGGCACACCTGTCATACGACCCAACTCCTGCGATGCAAAGGCCAGGATAAGTGCAGCGTGGTCTTCGGTACGGTCTGGGCACGCTACGTCCACTGAGCAAACCATACCAGCCAGGCATCGCCCAGGAATGGGTGTGGTTTGGACCCGAGAACAAACCTGTGGCGGCAACCACCAGCTACTATACCTTGCATGATCATATGTCGTATTGGCGAAGTGTATAGTACTTAGAACGACCCGTTAATAATATGTAGACCCTGCGACTAATAGAAGAAATACTAAAGCAGAACCGTATACAACACGGCCTCCATACCGAGGTATAATAAAAATAATCCACAAATCACTTTCTGGTTGAACTCACGGCGTCTATAATTAGGGCCATGAGTAAACACCAAGTACTGGCCGCGTTGATGAGAATATCGTGTAATGGCTGCGTCACGAGCCAGTGTAATGTGTTGCCGACCCGCCCCCTCCGTGCGTGGTGAGGGGTCTGGCCGAAGGTGTCGCTGGAGGGGAAACAAATCGGCGGTTAAGAACGATTCTCTTCTCAATCGGGCCGCAATCCCGCTGTGTTGTTATAACCCGGGACAGTTCGGGGTATTTACACACGCAACAACGAAGAACAAATGCACAACAAATGAATCACATGTTTGTGAATTTGTTCACGCAGGCGCAATAATTACTCTCAAAATACCGAGGACTAATACATCAATACCAAAGCGTGTGGCAGGATAAATGCTTATTTGTGGCCTCGCCGCTTGTCGACCCATCAATACATCAATACCCGGAATGTAAGACGGGAAACATCGGTGTTTGGGGCGCCGCGTCTTCGTACCGATTGTATAATAACCGTATTCGTCGAATTTTCTGGTGATAGTCCACCCCAAACATGTTATACAGGCTGGTTCAAGTTTATGGTCCCAAATTATTAGAGCTTCGGCTGTTCATATACGGAGAAAAGCCCTGAATGTTTGCACATGTGTTCTATGAGCCCCTGCCAATCCGATACCTAATTTGTTCTTTTTTCAGTCGCGGCCCCGGGAGTATCAAGGAGATAACTAGTTACATATTTTAGTATGTGTGGAGTCGTGACTTCGTATGGATACTGACTGCATTATGATCGTCCGAACCTCATTTTTTATACTCGAGGCATCAACACATCTGTACCAAAGTGTGAGAGGTGCTAATTTAGTGTTTGTCCAGTGGTGGCTGGGTAACCTTTGTCTATTCGTGGAGAGGTAAATGGAACAAGGCCGCCTCATAAATACACGCCGTAAGCGATGTGTACGTGCGACGAACTCGTGCGTGTATACTTTGTATACCGAGTAGTATACCAGTACGTGTTCTATCAAATTGTATTGACAGTTTGTAGCTCGCTGCGCTGCGATGTGATGATCATATCTCTGGTTTTCTTGTGCACGGACGAGAGCATAGCCATCATATTTATAGACAAACTGTCGAGCCATCAATACAACAACATCGATGCGAGTGAAGTGATAAATGCCCATTTGGTCGCGGCTTGTCAAGCCATGCCTACATCCATGGCAGAGTGTGGGCCGGGTTATTTCGTTTATTGTCGAGTGGCGATGTCGTAAGCATAGCAATATCATTCGTCGAAAATTATTTTCGTGGCCCGCCATAAACCTAATGTACGTACTGTTTCAAGCGTAAAACCACAAATTGTTTAACCGTCGGAATTTCATATTCGGGACGATATCCTGATGGTTTTATCTGTGTCCTATTTGAAGCCCTCGACAACTCATTTACTAATTTAATATTTTGTAGAGTCGCGGCTCCGTAGTAAGTACCGACCCGGTAACGTATTCGTTCTTTGCGGAGTCGCGGGCTTCGTAGATATCAACCCGATAACAGATCCGTTATTTGCAGACTCGCAGCTTTCGTACTCGTAGACGTTGCACTATATTCGTCGTAACTTCGCATTTTTATAGTCGAACCATCAATACATCCAGACCTAAGGGCGAGACATGCCAATGTATTATTTGTGGAGTCGAGGCCTCGATATTATCCGATATTTGTGGCGAGGAAATTGGGGCAAGGCGGCCTATTTCATGCATGCGCTGTAGGTCATGTGCAGGCACGATCCACGTTTTGGTATGCTCGAAGCAGAATTCGAGTGCGGGTTACATCACATCATATTCCTCGTGCCGACAATATGAGAGCATATGAAATGTTTTTTTTTCAGGGTTCTTTACGGTTATCCGTCCGTACACGGTGCGGTTTTATGAAATGAAAAATCGTACAATGCGGTTCGGTGCGGTTTTCAGAAATCAGGAATCCTATGGTGCGGTCCGGTGCTGTTTTCATTCTCACGGCGCTGCGGGGTGCGGTTTTCACGATCAGGAAAACCTACGGTGCGGTTCGGACGCGTGCTACGATAGAGGTTGCACTTTTTGGCTTTTTAGTTTCTGAATAACGGTGCTCCTTAGCCCGAAATCATCCGAATGTCAATCTTGCTGAGAACTATGTTTTTTTAAAGGCCTAGCCAATGGGTTTGTTCACCCGGCTTCCCTTCCAGTTTACTCAAAAACTGTTTTCGGGTGTGATATGAAGCTCTTTAGGTGAAGAGACTCAGAAAACAAAAAAGTGCACCTCTATCGTTGCATGGGTCTTCGGAAAAAAGTAAATAATACACCACCTGTCGAGCCATCAGTGCCCCAGTCCCAAGGCGTTTGAAGTGATAAATGATAAATGCGTTTTGGTCGAGCCATCAATGCATCCATACCGAAACATGAGACGTGCTTCTTAGTAGAGTCGCGGCTTCGTAACCATTTCAATGTTCTTCGTTGCAACGTATTGCTATGATTACTGGTCGAGCCACCAGTACGTCCAGACCGATGTGTGACGCGTACTATGTTGTTCTTCGTGGGGTCTCAGTTGCAGATACTGTTGCATCATGCATACTATGTTTTCCATCCGATAACGTGCAGCATGAGCATCAATGTCGATCGCTCATAAACCAAGGGAAAAGAACACCATTACGGGGGACCATAGTAAATAGGACCCAATACTGTCAGCAAAAACAGGGAAATATATAGTTTTTGGTGTCTGCAGTAGGTTCTGTTGTGTCTACAGTAGGTCCTGTTAACTATGGACCAAATATTGTTAGCAAAATAGGGCAATATATAGGTTTTGGTGTCTACAGTAGGTCCTATTGTGTCTACAGTAGGTCCTATTAACTATGGCCCCCCGTAATAGTCTAATATATTCGCTGTAATTTCTTGTGATAATCCGCCGTAATACCTATGGTATCCAGGCTGGTTCAGTCCTTTTGGCCCCAAGGGGTTTGACGTCGAACGCTCAAGCAGATATAATTTTAGACGTATCCTAAATGACTTTCACACACGTCCTATGATACCCTCCCGAACATGTAACGCACGTTTCTTTTGACTTTTCGTCAGATATTCGGGTTGCTTAGGCGGGGGGGGTATTTGTGCCTTAGGCTATCTTTTATGGAATGCTTTTTAGAACCAAAAACGAAGCATTTGTTTCTGGCCTCAAAACCAGACTCGCTGAATTCAGCCTAAACCCTTACCATGACCCAATGTTTACAGATTGCGTCTAGACAGCAAGTTCTCACAAATGGTCAACAGCGCGAAGAAGACCTGCAGCATGTGGTGCGCGAACCAAAGCGCCTCCATGAGATGTTCGCTCCTTCTCTGGACTACATGGAGTTCGTCGGACCGGAGCATTTCATCCTACACAAAACCATGGTATCGGTGGTCCATGCGAGGGAATCAAGATATGGCACGCTTCACGCCAGGAGGGTTTCTGGTTGTATTTTCCTCCTCGCTGTCGGGGTTGATCTCGTTTGTCAACGGCTATTTCCCAGACGATGACTATGCTCCGTGCCCTAGACGAGACAAGTTGTGCTTCCGCTTGGCGAATGACGCCATCGCACCTACGAGAGTGGCAAGGATCTCGTGGTTGTCACCATCATTATCCGATCCCACGGGCTCGTGGGGATGCCTGGGGCGTGGGCGGGTGGGTATTGGGGTACATAACTACCGGGAAGGTGCGGTTACTGCTGCTGCTGTTTTTGGCACATTTCAGAGTTTGCTGCCGCCTCCCACAACTTGTAAAAACCAAAACCCGGCTGCCAGTTTCGATCGCGGATGTTGACCGAAAATGGGGCCCCATTTCCGGTTGGAGACCATCCCGAAAAAACTAATCGAAACCTTTGGCCCGAACAATCGCCAGTTTCTGGCCATTAAGATTGATATGAAGTTCTGCCTGAAACCGTTCGTGTTCGGTTCTACATAACGTTCCAAATATATGGCCTTAGGGGATCCCTGATTGCCGGTGAAACATAAGCAATAATACGATTTAACCGTTTGGCAGGAGCTCGTAGAGAACTTGTACACACATTGCTGATTTTTCTCCAACCCTTGTCGTGGACTTTGCCCTATTTATGAGACAAATTTACAAACAATACGGTGTTGCCTCGTTATTGCCTAGGTTCATTGACGTTTGGCGTTAAATGCGTAACTTGATTTTTGTCCTATCCAGTCAACTCTTTCACGATTTGCTCGAAACCAAAGCCCGGAACACATTGGAATAACTGGAACCTGCTCGTTTGAGAACAAATGTGAAAATCTGTGGGTTTGTTGCTAACGAAACCAATGGCTATTGCCGGTGGTTTGGAAGCGCTGACGTCGGTGAGTGCGCTTCTCGCCGCTAGGGCAAACCTTAGAGCCTTCACCAAACACCCTCCTACGCCACCCTCTTCCGCTGTTCGTGAGTTCAGTATGATGCCACATAACATTCGGGACATTCGAGCAGTTGTTGCAATCGTGATTCGTGGAGGACCACATTTAAGGTTTTACGTGTGATATGGCATGTCAATACGTGACCAACAGACGCTCGCTATCGCACGCTATATACCGTTTCCCCATCACCCACACCCCTGGGGGCCAGGCATGACCTCTACCCGCAAACGATGAACAAGAAGACAAACGCTACCACTGTTGGGTCCATCTACGCATTTGGTTGGTTTTCAATCGAATTTAAAGGCGTGTTTCTGAGACGTATTTAATATCGCAGGCGGCGCTCCCAGACACACATTGACTCAGAATAGAGAATAACGAGGGGGGGCTGCCAGCTCGGCAAAAGCAAATACATAAGCTTCAGGGTGATTTTAGTATGCCTTAGGTGGTGCAATTATTTCTTCCCGTGGACTTGGTCCGCGCTGCAAGATCAGGGTTGGATCGCGCAATCTTTCCCGGACTCCTGCCAACTCTGGGGCTCGAGGTCGCGGCTCACACCACGTTCTCGCGAGTGCAGCCAAATGTACATTGCCCGTGTCCCGTCGGCAGCGAACAAGGCGGCACCCAGATACGTGAAACCTAGGCAATGACTAGCATCTAGAGAGAGATTATTAGTGGTGGATGTGTTCTGCAATGTCAGGCCTCGCGGGCAATGGCATATCTGTAAATGTTCAATTCAACAAGCACCTCTCCTATCCGTAGTCTGGAGATTGCCCTGGCTTAAAGCCGTGTATGCCAACGGATTACTCCACCACAGGATAAAGCGGCACCATCGGGATTCCAAGTCACCAACATCCTGAAGGGGAACCTTGTATGATCAAACGGTATGATACAAACGTTGTGTTCACGGGAAGAAATCTATGACCCTCGCTTGTCCATAATGCCGCTCTGGGTAAAATGTAAAATATTCCACGACTTGAGCTGGAAAGTAAAAGTGGATGAAAAATCTTAATAACAGCAGTCGTTATCCCAAGGGCGCACGATTTGTTTTTTCCGACGCCTATTTATTTAACTTCGAGCTCCAGACAGGGGGGAAGGGGCGGTACCTTGCATCGTCGCCTCACTCTACGCCTGAACAATATGTATATAAAACTTCAACCAAGGGACGGTTGGGAGCCATCCCCCATTGATACAAGGCTTTGCATACCACTACCAGTACAAAATACGATGATGCTGCTGTGCGGAGAGATCACAGCTACCTGCAGCTACAGCTAGCTGTGGATAGTTGCGGCGCCTCTAACAGCAGTAGAGAGCAGCTGGTGGAGCAGGGCAAATTGTGGCACGACGGGGATATGAGTTCGCCCGAAGGTGGAGCGCTGCCTGAAGCACTTCGAGACAGAAGAAGATATTGTGTGGGCGTGTCGTTGTGGAACCCACTTTGGGGACGTCTCTGCTCTCAACGCTGAAGTTGCCAGACAGTATGAGTTCTTGGAGGACCGAATCAACTTTGGGAGGAACACCATGATCATTTCCTCGACTTATACGTCCCGGCTGTTGTTAGTTGTAGGTGGAGCACTGTTGGTTTTCGAAGCTATGTCACCTTGTATCCGACCAGAGGTGCTTGGTTCACCCGGTACCTGGTACCATTATGTACGGAAATATAAGGACAGTTGTGAAATGTTATTGAAATCTTAAAACAACCCGTATAATCCCGGACAGAAAGGACAGAGTATTGCCATTTAGGCCCGTATGCTGCTGTATTTGCAGAGTACAGGTGTATTCTAATGCCCGAAGCTGCAGCAGTAGAAAGCTGTGAGGCGTTGATTTTTGTAACACTGTGTTACACATTGGCTCTCCGTGGGGACGTGAACGATCCTGCTGCTGTGGGTAGACCCTCTTTTTGCGGTACATACGTACCGGGTATCTCAAGGGTATCTGGGTATCTCTTGTACGAGTAGTTCCCCCCGTCTGTCCTGGTCGTAAGTATACTGCACTGATGCTAGTACATCTCCTGCACGTAGAATCTGATGCATTAATGCCAGGCGCTTCAGAAGTAGGACACTCCAAGCTGTTGCGTTTGTGTTTGATATTATTGTCTCAGGACACTCCAGCTCTGACACTCACATAAGACATTATGGAATGCCTGGCTGGGCCGAAGAACGATAAAACTATGCCGAATCTCGGAATTACAAGCGCATATCAGGTATGCGAGCATGCATGTATGCCCGTTTACTACAGGGCGGTACAGCCGGTACAGCACTCAACAAAGTAGTTATTGATAATCAGAACACCACCCCGCACCACCGGGAGGTATAATATATACGGGAAAAAATGCTTTAAAACGCCTCCTTTTGGCGCTGTAAGCAAAACCACGAAAACAACAGAAATAAAAAATGAAGATATTTTTAGGGGCGGGGGTGGGGGGTGGGGTGTATGGGATCCGAATCCCCGTATGCCCGTGCACAATACGACATTCCTCGATAAGACCCAAATATTTTTTTTTTCACGAATTTTTATTCGAGGAAGTACGAGCTAAGGTTGGTAATCAACTAAAGTAATCACGATTAATCACGATTTCAAACCATGATTATTTTTATTATAATCATGATTATTTTTCCTTGATTGTATGATTATTCCACCCGTATAGCTTTTGGTATGGTATACTAAAACGCCATACAAATACATTGTATGTTTTTTAGTATGGTATACTAAAACGCCATGAAATAAGTTTCTGTGTTTTAAAATGCCCATTACAAATTTTGTACAAGCAAAAAGTGTACCTGGTATGTATTTTTAGTGTACGCAGAAAGCAAATGGGTTTGAGCATGACCAAACCAAAATACCATGTGAATATATATACAGCTTTTAGTGTGCTATATTAAGCGCCATACACGTCAAGTAATAAAATAATCATGGTTAATCAAGCATACAAATATCAAAATAACCAATAATAAAATCAAGCCCATTTTTCGGTTGATTACCAACCCTATAGTACGAACAATATTAGTGTATTGGGTAACTTCGTGATCCACCTGAAGACCGGGCCATGCGGTCGAAGTTTCTCGAAAATCAAAATCTGAGGAAGCTTGTGTTTCATACTGATACCTCATGACTTTCTTAGAGTTATGATACAAGTTTACCGTCGATAAAGAGGCGAAAAGGCTGTTGCTTTTGAGCCACGCCACGCCCAGACAGAGCCACATTGTCGGCCCCACCAGCCACGACTGTGACCTGGCGTTTTGGCCTCCGCAACGAACCTTTGTGGCTTCCTGTAGACTGCGATGCATCCATACGTGATGGGAGAGCGGCCCATGTTCCTTATACTCGGTGGACCACTCTCAGAGCGTGTCTTAACTTCACTTCATGAGCATTGGAACGGATGGAACGTGCGTGGATACCCGCTGCTGATTGGCGATGGATTGATTTCAAGCTGAACAGATTCCAAGCGTTCCCACCCTGTCCGTAACATTGTAAAGAGGAAGCGTATCTGTCAAAACAGTAATCCTTGTTCAGCAGGACCGAACGGCCTACTTGGAACGAGATTTACGGCAGTTGATTGGTGCTGGAAGTGTTGCGACTGGTTGCGATATTTGCTAGGAGGCCCACGAGGGTATGGGGCAAAATGAGATGACATGGGAGCACGGGATGGAGCACGTGTAGACGCAGCAGGTCTTGCCTGCGGTAGGAGCCACGCGATATGGCCATGGCCTGCACAGGAGGCTCACAAGGGAAAAAATTGGGTGGCGAACGAGACTGTGGCGATGATATATATCTAGCAAAAATGCTGAACCGATGTTCACTGAAGCACCAGGAGCCCTCGTCGAACCTCCCGAGTGTGCCACTTGGACGGCTAGCACTGCTTGGCCTGAGGCATGTCAGGCGCTCTGTGAAGCTATCCTCTGTACCAGGAGCACTCGCTGCCTGCGTGACCGTACCCCTGCCCTAGAGTCGAGCTGCACAGTCCGGCGTCAAATTCCATGGGTTACTTTCTGTTGCGGCCTGTTCCAGGGTCGGGTGCCTAAAAAGTTGATGGGACACAAACCGCCAAAAACAGCATGGAATGGAACGAACGAACGCGAATAATCTCGTTCCGTTCCAATCAGTCAAGTCGGTCGAATGAAGTAAAGACACGCCCTGAGAGGAGATGTGACCTGTTCATGTGAACCTTTGGAGAAGCAGAGCTAGATAACGAAGAGAACAAGGCAGAGATTCTTCTTCACGTAGGCTAGCAGCGGTTGAGTTGGGCCCTCCAGCCAGATGAACGTATGAATAGAGGAAGGGTATACTCTTGGTAGCTGGGACTAGTTGGATCAGGAGCGATGAACGCAGGACAAGGTCGCCACACGGCCTCACTCCTAATTTCTCCCTGCCTGCTCCCTGCAACGAGACATTAATAAAAGACTAATGAACGACTACTCCTTGACCTGAACAACTGCATCAACACTACGAACCAATCAGCAACAAGCGGAAAGGATCAGCTCACAGAGGCTGCTATCAGCTTTCATCAGACTTTGTTTTTTTTTTTATGTGGGGGAAACACTGAAGAACACAGTACAGGACACCTAATAAGATACAAGAAAAATGGTCCAGGCTGGATTTTATTGTTTGAGAATAATCGCGTTTTATACCAGCTTCAATACAAGGACATCCGAACTTCTAGGCTTCCTGTAAATCTGTAAAAATGCCACCCTGCCCTTTCTTATTTCCCGTTTTCTTATCAGGACTGGTGCTGCGGGGGGCACCTTTTCTAGGTCTTTTTTTTTTCCAGCCGATCAGAGCCACGCCGAAGAAGAGTCAAAACGCTACATACTGTTTTGAAGATCAAAACGCTACGTACTGTTTTGAAGATTACGGTCAGTTGTTACGTACCTGGTACGAGCACGCTTTTTTAATTCGCGATTCGTATTTACCACCTAGATCCTTGATTGGGATCGCTGTTACGCCGCGCCAAAAAAAAAGGGGGATTTGACAAAAAGGGGGACACCCTCCATATATCGTGACAAAAGGAGGACATAGGTCTTCGCCGCCGAGTACGCCCATGTACTCTGTCAAATCGACTCGAAACCAAAACCTGATGCGTTTGCCCGACTCCCATG
>JAYJME010004257.1:0-11119 GCA_036873775.1 Costaria costata
TGCTCGGTACACAAGACAACGACACACTCCGACACGGAATGCTATGCGCAAGGAGCTGCACGCCCACAGACGACGAGGAGCACGCACACGGCGGCTGTGGTGCGGCGACACCGACGAGCGGCCTATGGTTAAATTCGACGACGATTTTGACAAGGGCTTCAATTTTAGCTCTTGAAACTTAGCCACTGGATCATCATCCAGGGTTTATGAGCAAGATTGTCATCGACCGATGGAGTATCATGTCAACACGGGGCCGTCGGAAATGACGGTTGACGAGATCCTGTTAAAAAGCTATTGAGATTGTCGGAACGATACCTTCCGAAATCGTTACAGCAGTGTTCGCTGGGACTGTCAGGGCTACTGGATCGCCAACAACAGAAACGTGGGGTCAATGAGAGGTATCTTTCAGGACCGGGCCACCGCATCACCTACTATCTATTGGGATTGCCGGCGGAGAACGTCTGGTGGAATCACCACATCATCATCGTTGAACGTCATCGCCGTTTGGGGCTGGACGGATATTGTCGCTTTTGGGATTGCTGGACCATCATAATAATCTGGATCACCAGGAGGGACATCTGCTTCGCCCTGGTCGTACCGAAATAATGGCAACATTTGCTTTGTTTCGTAGTACGTAGCACCACACGCCTTTTTTGTACTGGGGGGCGGCAGAAGCGTGGTAAGCTGCTAGGCTATTTGTGCAAGATTAGTATCCTATATGTTTGTCTGGTAAATGTATAGTGAGACCCACACGACTTCCACGTTTTTTTGTGTGTGGCGTTTAATCGGTTTGCATGCTATTCAATGCGTCAAACCTGTCACATCAGTGGTATTCCTTTACGCCGCCAGGTTTCGCGTTGTAGTGTTTTGCGTTAGCTGTAGAAGGACTGGTCACCCGTCGAAAGCGAAGCAGGAACGAATCATGTTGTTTCGACGTTGCAAATGAGGAATGAAACTTTGTTGCGACATAGCAATGGATTCTACTTCGTGAGTATGTATGCGGACAACCAGTTTAGACAAGTACACTTACCAAGCAACAAGAGTCAGAACTTATTGGGAAGACACAATGGAATAGGTTGATGACACTTGCATTGAGTATGAAACAAGCGTACATTTCAACCAAGTTATTGGGTAATTTATTTTGGTATATAGTGAAATAGCAACTAGACGTTATGTTCCACACCTCGAGAGGTCGTATTATTTGATTCGTGTGTCTAGAATTACCAGCATGTAACGAGTTATCGTAAGGAGAGGTCGTATTAGAGATGCTGCTTGCCAAGCAGCCATCATTTGTCGTCATTGGATAACACCGAATGATCTAGTAGTATACGTAGGTTATGTTCAAGAGTTGGATCCTCGAAATATCTAATAGTGACCAATCCGAGGTCAATACCAAGCCAGTCAATGTATGCAGGACAATGAATACATTGTCGTACCTGAGGTCTTCTATATCGTAAGTAGTTTAGTTGCTCAGGATCCACGTGTTGAACAACATTCCACCACGTAAACACGTATGATGCGGAATAATGGATATACTGTCTGTCGTATGTGGTTCAGTTGAAGAAAACACACATGATGCGGAATAATGAATAGGTTGCCGTATATATGTGGTTTGGTTGTTCCGTATAGAGACTGCGTACAAGATCGGTCACGATTGGTGTTGCGTTATATGATGCACGGTATCGTAGGAAGTGCATGTTGCTGTTGCGGTTCAAGATCGTAGTGCATGTTGCTGTTTGCGATCATTAAAATCGTCAGAAGAACAGGAGCGTTTGCACGCGCACTCTCTCACTTCTCCTATTTTGCTTATTATCAGCCTCGCTTGTGAGCACATACATTACTCAACAATGGCATGGAGTCGCCAACACTATCTTCTCTCTTCTTTTGAAGCGTTCATACAAGTTTGCCTCACAGCGACTTAAGCGTTCACCCTCAAATTCAGGCTGTATCTGGTCCGGTCATCGGCAAGTGGGTCGGATCGCGTACACACCAGCTACGCGCTGGTGTACACGCCATACCACATCCTTAACAGATCTGTCTCGTCCGTTTTCCATACTTACCGTAGATGGCGTGGTATCTCGGGTGATATGGGATTTTTGACTATTTGTCTCATTGATATCCCATTCTACGTTTGCTTAAGGAAAACGTTTGGCAACGACTACGTAGCATTCAGCAACGTCCTGCAGTAATGTCCGTGTGTACGCAAACCACGGTGAGCTGCAAGTATGGCAAGACTTTACGCAAGTATGGATCGATGTTTGGGATTGTACCTGCTCAAACGTGTTCGTTGTGCACAGGTTTGAGTTTGTTTCCAGTAATGGCAAGGCGATGTTCGTGTTAATAATTATAGTCCTCTGAGCCACTCAGTCAGCGCTGACCGTTCAAAGTATCTGTTTAATAAAGGGTAGACCACTGACCCACTCAGTCAGCGCTGACTTAGCAGCTCAGTGGACTATCTTGCATAAAACGAACAAAAAAAGTACCTTTCGGTTTACTACGATTCTCACTAACAAAGTCGTGTTTCCCCTTTTTCTGCTGCGTGAAAAAAGGGAAATATAGTGGAGATAATCACACCAAACGCACACTTGACCAGAGGGTCGGCAGTGGAGTGAACCACTATAAAATAACACACTCAACCAGAGGGTCGGCAGTGGAGTGAACCACTATAAAGGGAACTAACGACTGGGAAAAAGAGAGAAAATTACCATATAAAGGATAAACCAGGCGCTGCAGAGGGCTTGATCAACCCCGGAAAAGGTTATCAGTAGGAAGGCGAACTGCGCCCAAAGGAACGTATTTTGATCGTGTTATAAAGGATAGTCTACTGAGCCACTCAGTCAGCTTGATCGTGAATATAAAGGATAGTGATCCATGCTACGATAGAGGTGCGCCATTTTCTTTCTGAGGCTCTTCATTTTAAGAGCTCCATAAAACACCCGAAAACTGTTTTTGAGTAAACTGGAAGGGCAGCCCGATAAGAAAAACCATGGACTAGGCATTTAAAAATATCAAATTGCTTAACAATAATATTATTCGGACGATTTTGGGTTGAGGAGCCCCGTTATTCAGAAACAAAAAAGCCAAAAAGTGCAACCTCTATCGTAGCACGCGTCTAGTCTATTGAGTCACTCAGTCAGCGCTGACTGAGTGGCTCAGTGGCATATCCTTTGCAAACGAACAGACGACGTCCTAGGCAAGTGCGGGCGTTGAACGGTGGCGGGCTCATAAATCACTTCAGCGGCTCAATCAGTGGGATGTTCGTTCGGACATGGCCTGAACCAAACTCCTCAACAGAGGCAGAACGATACGCCTGTATGCGCATCATGCCAATGGACAGAAGGGTGTTCCCAGTGGCCACTTGCGCATCCCGCACGGGATATCTCCTACGAGACAGTAAGCTTCGAATATGGTGGAGACATATTACGGTGGAATATCAGACAACCCGGACCCGTGTGCCACTGGTAACGTGCGAAAAAATGCTGTTTCGCGAATAGAAGTTGATAATGTTGTCTCCGTCATTGTTGTGTGAAGCTCTCTCGGAGCAATGATCAATCTATTGCAACAATCTGTTGATATTTCGCCCAAAACACGGGTTGCGCTATCCAGCACCAATGTACTTCGTATGTATACTCACTTCAGCCCTGTGTATTTCTCCCGCATGCAAAGAGGCTGCAAACACACAATGTGTATATTCCAAATACCAAGCGCCACAAACGTTCGGGCGTTTAATCGTCGAACCCGCGCGAAACCAACAATGCCGCTCCCTTGTGTGTTCTCCACGCTGTCTCACGTGCACCTCTTGCAAGCCCCCTACTCCCAATCGACGTGGGGAACATATACATAAACGGTAATCATCACTAATCTAGTGGTTGTATTTCTTAATCAATCAATCGATAATGTTTCAATGCTGTAAAACCGTTTCAAATGGTGGTAGAGCCCAATAACTCGCTGGGGTGGCCTTTCACACACGACAAGTTGGTGTGGACCCATGCTACGATAGGGGTGCACCGCCGTTTTTTTCTGAGACTCTTCACTTTAGGAGCTCCGTATCACACCATACCCGGAGACTGATTTTGAGCAAACTGGAAAGGCAGCCCGATGAGCAAACCCGCGGACTAGGCATTACAAAAATCATATTCTTCGTAGCAAAACAAGAATGACATTCGGACGATTTGGGGTTAAGGAGTCCCGTCATTCAGAAAAAAAGCCTTAAAGTGCAACCTCTATATTAGCACGCGTCTATAGGTTTACCACCATTGAGCTGCATGGTCGGTATATACACTCTAGTGAGGGTACATACAACCCGCATACGTCGAGGTCGGAAGTTGTGTTCTATTTTCAAACCCATTGAACCCGACACGCGAACGTCCAAAACAAGGTGACTCGGTGCATTTGTCTGTACCAACGTCACAAGCGCTTAAGAATAGACGGCCGTGAACCTGTCCTGCTTCATCCAGTGTTTGGTTTTGGTCTATGAATGCAAGAGTGCAACACGACAGCGATTTGCATGTCATGAGGGCATATCCGACATTTGGTAGGGGCAAACAGCGCGAGCAGTGGTGCGTAGTAAGTGATTAGAGACATCATTCATATAAACCTAGATCGTTGCAAGTATTTCACTTGTTAAACTTTGCTCCATACAAGCCACATCGCATGCTGCTTATGGTTGTGCACTGGGCCGCCATATCACGTGAATGCTGCAGCTGTCGGTAGGTCGACGTCGGCCGTGGAGCGAACAACGAGCTTTCGAGTTACGGACGCAAACGCATCGTCCCCGACTCGAGAATAGTCACGTTCGCATGAGGGAGCACGGGCCGGGTTAGCGTGACCGGTTCACCCTAAACAGAACTATGTATCCAATAGAGCTTGAACTCTCCCGTGGAAGGTTCCGATCTCCTGGGGTTTTCGTTGGAAGGATAACATATGCAGTTGACTGTTGTGATGGTTTTGTAATCATGATGATGTTTATGTTTACCACGGCAGTTATGGTTTTCCGCTCGTGCCGGCGAAGTTGTTGGCTCTCGAGAAAGTAAATCACGGTACGACGATTGTCTAACTAATGCTGATATGGATCGCATGAAGTGTTATATTGTAATGGTTGTGTCCTCGTATCGAGTCGCCAACTGCGCTCTTCGTCATCGTTGGCTGGACGATGCCCATACTGTTTGGATTGACAGGCTTGAACCCGCCGTTGCTGTGTTTGCCGCTGCGTCGAAACTCGCCTTCGCCTGTGATTGGCAGCCACGGCAGGCGGAGAGTATTCTTGTTTTGGGTGAAAAGCGGAACATGCCAAAACAAAGCCTATGGAACCTGCTGTTACAGTACAAACGAAAAGGCGTTATGCGACGGTCTCGGTGGATGTTTCTATTACTATAGAAGGCAGCTTCAAGAAGAGGAAACCTGCGGTGAGGATTTTCATGCTTTACTTGGTCGGTACTTTCTACTTGGGACATACATTTGTCTTGGAGGGTCGACACCGGTGTCACTTGCTATCTTGGAGCGTGTTACAAACGAGCATAGACTACAAAAGAGCTGATTCAAATTCGAGGTTTACCACACGCGTACGGTGCTTGCGCGTGGCGGCTTCGAACATTTATGATATTTCGGGTTGTTTTTCATCCCTGAAAATACTCCGTAGACTTCGCCGGCAAGCAATCGTCTGGTATAATTTGTCCGAGGACGAACAAACCGAGTGTCGCGCTGCGCTGGCATATTCGCGTGATCGTGTTGGCCTAAGCACTTGAAACCCCGCTTCCTCGCTTGAAGCATTGACGACGTAATGCGGTAGAAATTGGCGTCGTACGCCCAAAGACTCGTGAAACAGCAGCAGGGATACACCCCCCTTTCTACAGACTCCGATTGGCCACTCGGCCGAGTGGCTCTGTACTTCATTGAAACTTGACTTCAAACTACTTCATTGAAACTTGACTTCAAACTACTGCTGTCCTAGGATAGAGAACACCAGTATCATGTGGGGTGCATATCGTAAAATGAAAACACACATCAAACCACAAGGCTGCTATTAAAATAGGGTAGTCACCTCGGCCGAGTGGGCCTGAGCGTCTAAGGCCAAGGAACTATTAATAGATGAGACACCACCCATATCCTAGCAGGACTCCAGATTAGGGAACAGCCGTGTATGAAGCGGTGGCTATCTCCCGCGTGTAAATCGTTCGATATAATGGCATACGACGTTAGGTCGATTTACACGTGGTCGACTGCATACAAATCGCGTGTCGAGAAGGGAATATAGCTCAACAAGCCCAAGCGCTGCTGCGATGGTGCGCGATGGTGCTATACCAAAACAACGTTTGACGGGGTACCCAGCCAACTGAGTATGTCGACGAATCCCGACATGCTCGTGGCGTCCGTACTGTCTCATACAATGTGAACCAAGGTTATTCGCCCGTGCTGTCTCGTTCGCATGGCACCATGCACGACTGTAGTGCCATGCGATTATAGCCTATATATGTTCTCGCTTTTTCAGTGAGCCACCGGGCGCGAATACGGTGACAACATTCCTCTGAGCCAACGTAATGGCGACATTCCCCTCAAAAGAAGCCGGCTCTCGTCGAAGAGTGATATGAGTTCAGCCGTGGAACTACAGAGGCCGCACGTTTACGCCCGACGTACTACCACGGGTGGACCTCGCCTTCTGAAGAGATATCGACGATATCTGGGTGCATCGAGCACGTTGCCATGTACCTGGCTAGATACGCGTCCCTATAAAATAGTGCCTAAATCTTTACTTACACGCCTTCCTGTAGATACCCCAGTGAAGGTCTCCGGACGGTTTGTGTTCTACTGTTATTATAGTAGCCTGCCGAAGGGAAAGCAATTGTCCGCCGTATCGGGTGTCACCAGACCGAACCTTCTCTCTTCGCAGCCTGCTGGCGAGTGGAGCGGGCCGAATATATACGTTTCAACCTCTACCATCAACTGCCCATGGGTTTGGATAAAACACTACAGCAATCAAGGTGTAGATACTTTCCTATTCCCACAGTACCCCAGGGTATGGTCATATACTACGACCATGTACGAATTGTGTAACTCCTCGACCCTCCGCCCCCAACGGGGCGAACCGTTGCCAGATGGTTGAGAGTCGCACACAGTTGTTCGAACTAAACTGACCTCGTGGAAGTGCACCATACGGAAAGTTGCACCCAAACCTGGCAGGTCGCCCTCGATATGAGAGACATCAACTTCAGTTGCTGAGGTACGAGGAACGCGGACGGTGGAGCGGCAAAACGGATGCTACAGCTTTAGCACGCGTGCTGCTGGTGGGATGCACCACACCATTAGGAGGATCCTCAATTGAGGAGAAATACATGTCGCCCAATTACGGGCTGTATAGCAAATCATATACAGTTAACTCGACGAGCGATGCCGAGGCCTCGTCACGACCAATACTACTGTGGAAACACCCGACGTTAGGTTGTTCATCGGTTTATAAACCCCATCGTGTTACCCGTAAATAAACACCCGACGTTTTCAAACTGCCAACACCACCCATAATTATGCACGGATATAGCTCCGGCACAGTTTCAGAAGATGACTTTGCGGGGTTTAATTATGTGCGTTCTACGGGGATCGTATGTCCAGGCGTACATTTACGGGAAACCAATCGAACAGAGAATTATCTCCTGTAAAGATAAGCAGTCCTTACGTTTTGTGCTCGATTAGAAACGTCCACCAAACTTTGGCGAAGGCATCCCCTTTGCTGGGAACCAACAAGGTGCACTCCATACTGATGTTCGGCAAAGAAACAGTGCACACCTTCCCCACCGCGCGTTGTAAACACCTTGAGCGCTAATAGATCACCTCGTGCCAGGTAGCACTGTATGTTGGGTGAGTGCTCTTTATAACGCACGCCTGCATGCGTGCAACCTACTCGAGTGATTTGTTTTTGGGCTTTACAAGACGCAACCTCGTGGCGGCATCTCCCTGCCGCAATACAGCGTCAGCGGGGTGCTTAACTGTACGATAAACGTAGTCAACGAGTGCAGTTACTAGGTGCAGATAGAAGTGTTCATTTCACACGGAACGTTGTACGGGACCACGGCATTAGTTTTGTGCCTTGATCGCGATCTCAGGCCCAACCAGCAGTTGTGCTTAGGCTCCAACATGGCCTTGCGAGCGAAGTATGACAAACCCCGCTCAAGGCCTCTACAGCACAGTGGGTTGTCCTCTGTCTGGTTGTTTTTTTTGCATCGAGAAACGTCAGATGCAAGTGCTGCCTCATTGCCATATAACTAGCGCTCTATTAGTATGAGCTCTTCGTACATTGGATTCCGGGTTTGAATGGAGCGAGGCAACGCAGCCACGGCCAACCCTCTGCTGTGGGTTTGCTGTATATATATATGCCAGTCAACTGATGTCGACTCCCTCGTTTAAAAAACCTCGTACGTTAACTCCATCATGTGAACGGCGCCATGATCCTTATCATTTCATAGGGGAAATCAGCCGCCGCAGGCATCCCATCGTCCCAACGTATACCTTCGCACGTACGCCCTGGTGATGGTCTGAGAGATGGGGCGGCCTAAATAGGCCGTATCATACTATCGAAAGTGCACCACATTCAACTACCCGACAAATTAGTGTCCTCCACGCCGGACTCAATACCCTTGCATCCTTTCCGTTCCTTCTGTACAACCGGCCGGCGTATCTCTACCTGGCACCACGGCGGGCCCCCCTACACCTTCTATGGCTACGACTGTCCCCACCACGGCTGCTTCTGCTACACCAGCTGATGGTGAGACATAACCCATGCCAAAATGTACACCACGTTAGTCACCCGGCCCCGGCTAGCCTCAAAATATCCCAATGACCGTAGTTCAAATAAACGATCCACCGCCCGTCCCCAGCACCACACCGACCGCTGCGAGTCTTTTTGATTTGCACCCGCGTGACAACTTTTCCCTTGCTTCCCTAAGCCTCGTTTCAAACTCCGGAATCCCATATCGAATCGGCAGCACGATGTACTGTGAATGTTGGCTGACAAGTGCACAACCCGTGCGGCACGACTCACGAATATGCTGATACTTCAGTAATCCGCACCAGTATGTGCCACGCGTACATGATTAATTGGGGGCGATATACACCGTTTGCCACTGGTCACATAAATTGACAGTGTTTTTTAATTTTCTCGGCGCTTGCCACAAACAACGCAGTGTGTCCGGATGGGTCCGACATGTGCGACGACCCGCACATGAAAGGCCTCCGCGGCCAGGCGATTGATTGGTCAGGGGTCGACGGCGGGTGGTATTCCATGGTCAAGGATGACGAGGCCGATCTCCACATCAACGTCCGCCTCACTGCTCCTCTGCCGGAGGAGTTCCCTGACCGCCAGCTGATCACGGGCCTCAGCATCATGTCGGAGGGGCACTCTATTGCCGTCGAGGTGAAGAATCCGTATAGCATCGACACAAACGGCTGTCCGCGCGGCGTCTCGCCTTGCCTTGCCAACGGCGGACTGCGTGCTGTTGTGGATGGGGTGGAAGTGGATGGCCTCCTTCGATCCACCCGGAACGCGGTCGTGGCGAATGGTATCACCGTGTCCGCGTCGAACTTACCAGTAGAGTGCTGGCAGTTCGGTGGGGACAAGATCTGGGCGCGCATGTACGAGGAGATGTTGCAGGGTAGACGCAAGCTACGGGTGGAGACCGAAGAAAACTTCGAAGACTGGGTCTTGAGTTTCGACGCCATGGCGGCGGCCGACTGGTGCACGCGGTACATCTCACAGAACGATCTTGCTGATGTCCAGTCGGCCCACGCGATCTTCAAGATCGTGACTTCGTCTGTCACCGTTCGCCTGAATGTCGGCCCCAACCACCAAGGCGACGGCCAGCTAGACTGGGATGGCCGTGTCCTGCCTGACATGGAGTTTTGGCAAATGGACGTGGGAATCCACGGACTGTCCATCGAAAACAAGTATCTGTCTGGCATTCTGGGCGAGACGGCCCGCCTGGTGCTCGACGCGGATGGCCGCGCGGTGATGAAGGGATCCGAAGCCTTTCGCGGGACAGTTGCGGACTACCGCGTGTCCGGCTCTTTGGGCACCCACTTTGCCCTTCTAGACAAACCGGAAGGATATGCATAGAGATGGCCACACCGCAATCGGACGTCCAGATCATGCGGTCATTCACGAACCGCGTATAGACTTCGACGTTACGGCACGAACCAAGGGTCACCCGGACGTTATGTGCGGTTTTGTAGGCACCCAAGTAAGGCCTGGGATATCATTGTGGCCTGTTCTTTGGCAGAAAGGGTGTAGCAGATATTCTTAGTGTCGACAAAGGAATCATTGTACCGCATACAGCTCCGGCGCGCAAGGCCAACTGTCCCCATTCCTCACGCATCAACCTACTTAGTTTCGTTAAGGTACTAAACATGGTGTAGACGTTTTTGCCGAGTTCCTGCAGTGATGGGTTGTTGTCTAGGCATTGCGGTTGCGTTCGCCGCAGTGGTATCACCCCTCGCGCGCGAAAGGGTCAGCTGGCACTGAATGTCCTGTTGATACACTCTGAAGGTGGCTCAATGAATAATTTCTGCATGACCCAGAGTTCATATAGTATATACAATGCAGGCATTTCGCCCAGTTGTGTAACAGGTTGAAGACATGCTTACGAGATTATGCAGAGGTACGTCGTTGGCTCGGCATGGCGGTTGTTTTCACATTGCGGGTGACACTCTCCACGTGCGAAAGGGAAGGGTGGCCTCGAATGTCACCTGTCGACACGAAAGAGTGGTGCTTCACGATTTAATGAACGTACTGGCATTACAAATTTAATACATGCATCTTGTAGGCGGTGCCAGGTGCATCTGTGACGCTGCGGTATCAGCATGCTATTCTCTAGCAGCCGCCAACATTACATTATACTAGGGTCTTAGTTCGGCTGGGATCTCTTGTAAGCACACACGCAGGATGCGAAGGGCGTTCATTTCTCCATGATGGAAGTGTTCAGATACCCCTCATGGGAGGGGTAGGGTGAATATTTCAAAGATTTCACGGGGGGTGTATCTTCGCCTACACCACATCCCGGTAGGGCAGCTCACGGTACCCACAACCCTGCCGTCGCTCTCACATGCTGTTTCCCTTGCCCCTACGTAGCGTTGGCAT
>JAYJME010004258.1:0-11119 GCA_036873775.1 Costaria costata
CTGGGTTTTCGTTTGACGGGAAATTTTCGGGCTTGTGGGGGATGTTCGATGGCTAAGGGGAAGCGCCAGCCTCTTCGACATGACTTTCCTTGGCACGACCGTTGGCAGTATCGACCAGCAACACCGCATAGCCTCTGCACGTTGAAACACGCGTGCAAAAGTTATAATATAGCCTTGCCATTTGTTTGGACAGCGGGTTTTGGTTCGATGCTTCTTCACGGGTATTGCTTGAAGCAGAGAGTGTGTGTACTAATTTTCATGCGCGGGGGTGGGGGTCTTGGTCGTAGTTTGATAGATGTGGAGGGACGGGTGGAAACCATGTAGATTTTTTTTTTTGGGGGGGGAACTTGTTGTTATTTATGCATCAACTTTCGGTTGTCGTACATCACGTTTTATCGTATCATACGTCTGATACAGTAGTGGTCTTCATTTATGCTTCTTTGTTTTCCTTGGGATCGACACTCACACTGCGGCACATACATATTGTCGGATGGCAAATATAATAATGTCGTACAGCTATGAAATTCATTACCTGGTATAATACGAATTTGAATGGAATTAAGCGAAATAATTAATGCAGAGGCGACTTAAACTCCTATGCCATGAAGGGGCGAGTATGGATATGGTATTGCTATTTGCTCGACACGTTATCACTGACTGGTGCTGTGATTATTTGCTGCGCCTCTTTAACAGGTTGGCGTCGTGGGCTTGGGATTGATGGGGCACGGCATTGTTCAGGCCGCCGCAATGGCGGCGTCTCCTACTTATTCCGTGATAGCCGTCGAATCTAGCCAAGATGCTATCGATATCGGAAGGAAACGGATCGACGGCTCATTGTCGAAGATGATGTCGAGGAAAGTAAAAAACGGAACACTGACCGCCTCAGATGCGGACAAGCATAAGGACGAAATTTCGTCGCGCATCTCCTACGCCCCCGAGAGGAGCGCCCTGGTTAACTGCGATGTAGTGATCGAAGCTATAACAGAGAATCCAGACATCAAGCTTCCACTTTTCAAAGATCTTGCGCAGATCACTCGGCCGGATTGCATCCTGGCTTCGAACACCTCTTCCTTGAGCATAATGGTGAGTGTGGTGGCGTAGAGCCGTGTTCACGACTTGACCCAGGTTCGACCAAATGGTTGAAGTATAGTTGACTCCAGACCCCACCCCTAACCCCGACCGCCTGATCGAGTTCTCAGAATTAAATTGTAGTGAGGAGGCTGTGTGCAATATCAACCATTTTGTCGAAGCTGGGCCAAGTCGTAAACGCATCTGGTGGCATACTATTTTAATAGGAAGACGTTATGCTAATAGCTCTAGACAAACTGTACTGTGTAGACAGAAGACGTTACGTTGTCACTCTCTGTTGACGGAGAGGTGCTAGACCAGTCTATGTTGTTAGCGATACTTAGACGATGTGTTCAACCCGAAAACACACACAAAAATTGCATCGCGTATCTCTGTGCACCCGTGTAGGAAATGGCGGTGGCATCCGGGCGACCCTCGCATGTGGTCGGGCTCCACTTCTTCAATCCTGTGCAGATGATGAAACTCGTCGAGGTCGTGCGAACGGACGACACGGACCCTTCCGTTTTTGAAGAATGCAAAGCGTGGGTGCAGAGCATCGGCAAGCACCCTGTGTCTTGCCAAGACACGCCGGGGTTCATCGTCAACAGGTAGACTCTTGCTCGCACTATTTCCGTGAACAACAGGTGCAAGAAAAGTGTTTTGAAGTTGCTGACGAGTGCCCTATCATAGTGATTGACATTCGTCTCTGCACCCTCTGTTTATGCTCGCGAAGGTTGCTAGTTCCTGGTCTTGCCCAAGGGATGCTGATGCTTGACCGAGGCGACGGATCAGTGGAAGACATTGACAAATCCATGGAACTCGGAGCAGGTCATCCCATGGGTCCTTTATCACTGGCGGTAAGATGGGCTTGCAGAGGCTGGAATTGGGTCATTGCGTTGCACCTGTCTTATGATCGGCTTTGATGACTTCGCATCGCCCGCTAATCCACGCATCGCAGGACTACGTGGGACTGGATACTTGCCTCTCCATCCTGGATGGCTGGGTGCACAAGTACCCGAACGAGCCGTCGTTCGTCGTACCGGAGTGCCTGAGGCAAAAAGTAGCAGCCGGAACGCTTGGTCGGAAAACGGGAGAAGGGTTCTACCTGTGGGATGGGGACAAGCGGGCGGCTGTTGCACCTTGAATCTTGGCGTGCTCGCGAGTGTTTTCAACGACACCACCGGGTGTAGACTATTGGCAAAGCGAACGTGTTTTAGTACCAGCTGGTTGCCTTGTTGACTTGTGTTGTCTAATATTGTTGGTATTGTGCACGATGGCACGCGACCACTGCTCGCCTGCGTTGCAACGCCATTATCCAGTCGTGAGTCTTGACGGTAGTCGGGGTTGAGGACAACCATTGCAGGCAGTGGGTGTTTGATTGCGCGAATGGAATGTGGCACAATTTTGGTATTTTTGTCACGCTGCCGACATCATAGTCGGACGCGTTGCCGAAAAACGCTCGGTCAACACCAAATTTGTTGATCACAACCTGTAAGTGTTTTGTTGGTTCATGCGATTGTTGTCGCCGAATTTGCGTAGCTTCATTTGCACTTGAGCATATGGTGTGACGGGAGATGTATTGAGTACTACTGTTTCGGCGTTGACTGCCATTGGCGTATTGCCTAAATGTTTTGCCAGCGGCGCACTGCTGCAACTAGTGTGTTTGCTTGCCAGAATATTCTGATCCCTGCACACCGTAGTGACGAGAGATAGATGGATGGGCCTACACGCTTTATCTATCCGAACTATGATGATACCTGCTAGTTTTTTCCCTCGAAACGCTACCGTAGTCACATACAGTGAATGCCATATTCCCTTGATCCAGCTGACATATGTATGTGTTACGTGCTGTAAGGGCCACACCCTTCACCAAACAACAGGAGTATATAGCCCCCAAACAAGCGAGTAGTCTAGCAGTTTGATTTCGCGCGTCTTGTGCACGTGTTCCATTGGATATGCCTGTGGGTATACTTGACCGAATTTATGTACAAGAATTGCCGTCACGAACAGAAGGTACACCAAATTTTATTTGGTCACTGCGGCGGCACTGATTTGTTTCCAGAGCGACTCGTTTATCAGGAGGCGAACAGGCAAGGTTTGCTCCGAATATGAATTCGTTTTATCCTATATATCGTCGATGTCTTGAATGCCATCGTACCGTTGTTACCGTACAGTCTTACCAGCAACAGCGCGCCCTACACCGATCAACTCAAACTACTCGTAGCGCATACGAGTACCTCCTAATTATTACGCGCTCATACCCATCAACACAGATATTGATGGGTAGAATCTGTGAGATGCACTACTATTAAAAGTACGACCTGATTATTTACACTGAGAGCGAGGTGTATTCATTTTTTACCCCTGGGATCTTATCAAACGCACATACATGTTTTTTGCATTTTTCTTGCTTCGGTGGGAAACGGTCTCACATGTTTGTTGAACTAATTTTATAAAAAAACTTGCAAGCGAACCTCTGACAGAGCTGGCCGAACGTTGACGGTTAATATATAATTATACTTCTTTCAAAACAACAAAGTTCAATCAGCCCACGACGAAATTTCAACTAACTCGGTGTTTCTCGGCCGGTCCCGGTCCCCCGCAAGAAAAACAGCTCCAGACTCGGAACATGGGATTTTTTCCCGGGGAGAGTCACTTGCGATAATATTATTTTGTTGTTTTGGTAGATACAGCAGTCCTGTTGGGTCAACAGGAAAGCACCTACCAGGCACAGCAGTATACGGGCGGGCAATGTGGTCCACATGTTATTAACACTACGTAGTACCAGGTATATTATATACCCACAGGGGAAGAATGTATCTCACATCCTACCGGTATATCTACATCTATCTACCGGTATCTGTCTAGATATGTTGATTGTTACTACCAGGGTATTATACAAGTACGTAATAAACACAACGAACAAGATATCGTATAATATCCGTATGAGTATGATACGTACGATTCGTATCCATAGACATCCTGGCACTGGTACAGGTGCCAATATTTTTCAAACGATAAATATCGCTGGATCCCGGGTATCTCGTGCCTAACACGGGATAGATACGTATCGTATATGTACTCTGTAGTTCAGGACCCAACACCGTCAATTACAAAAGGCATATATATACGCATGATGTGCAGGGTGTGCGCAGAGAGCTTTAGAGTGAATGGGGCTGGAAACGGGAGGCAGTCGCGCACGACACGAACGAAATATCTTGCATAACCCGTACAAGTTGTACAAAAATAACGCCTCATCATAAAAATTGTACACATTTAATGTAACCGTTGTCGGCTCCATAATACCAACATACCGACCCGACCGTGGTTGATGGAGTAGAACACTGTACGTAGTCAGTACAGCGTCGTGAACATCAGGGTCTCCCTTCCACGGCAAGGATACCCATGGCTGAGTCTAGCACTGCCGATGTTCAGGCGGAGTTGAAGGAATACTTGAATTCGAAGAACATTAACAGGTGCGTCCGAGGAAAATTGTCGAGCTGGAGAAGAAGGTGTTCGTAGCGGAAGGCGTAGTATACGCTGTCACAGAGAAATTAAATACTGCTGTAGGTCGAGAATAACATAACATCAATCAGACAAAGCGCAACGGGGATGGGCTCCGGCATCTCGCCGCATCTCCCACCTCCCATTTATCTGCCTTCTGCGTGTGTGTTTGTTGCTTGCGTTGCTTGCGTTCCTTTCGTTGAGTCAGCCTTTTCATTCAGATTGTGGAGCGGCTACTCATTGAGAAACCGGACAACCCAATTGGATTCATCGTGGAGTACCTGGCAAAGAGGTATCCAGATGAAACGAGGGCAGCACGGGTGGGGCATTCGATCAGTCAGCGGGAGGGATCTGCCGCTAGCAACGCGACTGGTGTATCTAGGTGAATGAGACGTGTCCCTGATACCTTGATCATCTCGTTATTGATAGCTGTTGGAGCTTTTCTCGGGATCGGAGTGTCTGCGCCGATATGAGATGCAGGGGCAGCCGCACGAGTACGGTGAAGGGTTGATATGATACATAAAATATGTGCCAGGTATATTGCCCCCACTTGTACGTATGATACGACGAGTTTCACCAGCTCTCTTTGCCGCATGGAGTTCAATGAAGCCATCAGAAGAGATACGTACACAATCACAGACTTCGTCCAGAGCTCTGGTGGGCAGACGTGCTCTTTTTATGACGGTGCGCCTTGCATATACCTGGTACCTGGTATCCATTGTAAAGCCTTCACTTAGACCTGGTACGAGTAGAACTACTAATAGTGATAAAATAGAGCATATGCAGTCATTGGGATTGCAGCGATGTCCCGGTATTTGGCACTGGTATACCAGGTACGTATACGAGTATAATATTTACGTGGAAACCCTTTGTTATTTTTACTTTCCAGCTCAGCTCGTACATACAGGAGGTTTTACGTTTTACCCTCAGCGGCATTCTGGACAAGCCGTGGTCACAGGTGTCTTCCCTTCTCCCCCCTGTTGAACATGATACTAATACAGTTACAGTATTCTTAACCTCAACTATTACAACTGCTGTTGTTGTTGCAGTGCCCTTGCCCAGCTGCAGTCTATCTTTCCGGAGGTATTCTTCCACTCCAGAGTTATTGGAGCCTGTCCTGTGACCACGGACTTTATTTTAGCGATGAGTTAATGTGAGAACAACAAGTGGGGGCCCGCTGTTAAAAAACGTCAATTTGGCGTCCAGACTCAGCTCAAAGTCTTATTTTGTGTGCCCTCGCCAGCAATATTTTGCGGCATTTCTTACGGTGATTCCCATCGAACTAAAAAATCACGATTCGTGACATTTTTATCACGAAGCGTGATTCTTCATGTCATGATTCATGACAACAAAATCACGAATCATGACATCAATTTTTCTGGCTTTAAAAAAAAAAAAGTGTCTAGATTCGTGACATCGTGTCATGGCTCGAAATATGCCTGATCAAGGCACTACGTAACCCCCGCGGAACCCAACGGCCAACGGTATCCGAAGACCAGTATCGGCGCATGACAGACTCTGCTTCGTACGCCGATAGCGGACAGTGAGCGGTTGCCCTACAAGAAACCGCTAGGCGCGGGCTAACGAGCACGATGCGGCCACGAAACCTCGAGCAGGAGGAGAAATAGCACGAAGAGTGAAAGTATTCTGAGAACCTCACGGGGCCGGCCGGGTAGACGGTCCGTGATATTGGAATCCCGCGGGCTCGGCCGGGCCGACAGCGGGTGAAATTCGTGGCTCGCTGGCTGACTGGTTGGGTAGGTGGGCGCGCAGCTCATCGACCGAGCCGGGCTGGTCGGCACCGGCCCCACACGCGAGAGTTGGTCCCACACACACAAAGACCCAAAGACCCGTGGATTTGAAAATATCACGAAACGTGACATGTATCAGCTATTTTCGTTAGAACTGAAATGTCACGAATTGTGATATCTCGTCATGCTCAAATGTCACAAATCGTAACATTGTTTTATTTCGATAGGAACGGCCTTTAAATGACGATTCTTATTTTTCTCAGTTCAAATCCAACCGTGTTCAGTGCGTTTCTTGTTTCTTATTTTTTAGGTACCGCGAGAAGCTCATATCACGTTGATTTTGTACATGTCAGCCGCACCCGATTACTACTACTGCACTATACCTTGGACGTGGCGCTAAGGTGTAGGTCTGGTCGAAGCCACGATCTGCTGTACCCACCATGAGCTACGTCGCAAAACAAACAACAGTGACGTAACTCAATGTCAACCTCTCAATCAAGCTCGCCATACACTCTACGAATATACCTGGTACCAGGTAGACTATAGGGCACATTAATCGGCAATATTTACACCACGCGGACCACCTCGCCCCCCGCTACGCTGAAAGCTCCACGTTGCGGACATTGTAAGAGTCAGTGCCCGTCCCGGCTTCCTCACCCCCTCCTCATGCGGCCCTGCCTCTAGCAGCAACCACGCCCAAACACCGTCGCCCTCATCCGTGCTTCCATCAGTATTATGCAATACGCGGTAGTCATACTCACGCCTGGACCTCTGGTGTGGTTTACGGGTGAATAAGCCCCGATCCAACCCAATCACAATATCACAAGCACATAGCGTCTAACGAGCGGCTGGTCAAGGGCTGGCGGCGGAGGCGGCTTAAGGCGAAACCGGGACATTACATTGGCGCTGTAACTGTCAGAAAAGAATGGAACTGAAGAAAATGTCGGCTGTGATGAGACTTGCACTTTTCTGTACGGTTCTCGTACTCATAGCACGGTTGGGAGATTGCAACGTTTGGAGTTTATTATTCCGTTCCACTCTCCGGAGCGACCTCGTTTCTTAAATTGGGTGGGCGTTTCTTAAATCACTTCCGTTTTTTATGCAGGCTGTTTCTCATTTTGTTTCCCGGTTTGAAACGCGTGCTTTGTGCCCTTGAAGCAAGTGTGTTTTGTTGTGTTCTGTTTTTTCGTTTTTTTCGCAATTATGCAATTACGGTACGAAGGTGTATATAAAAGTATTGTAATATTTGCGTGCGAATAAGGATCACAAGAAAAGGTCTACGTACCGTCTGAACTAGAAGTAAGGAGATTGGTCATAACTTGCTACCCTCTGATCCGATCGTTCCGCAATGAATCACGGTATACCAGCCGTGTCGAATCCGAGGAAGAGCAGACAGATTCAGAGGACGATGAATACATGGACGACATTGAGCTGAAGTCCACGCTGGTGGCCAAAAAGGGCGGACGGCGCGAATCAGTTTCTGCGGAACAAGTCGGAGGGGATATGGTGAGCTTTGAACATCGTAGGCTTCGATCTCACCTTACGAGTGCGTGCACGAATATTGTGCTTGCATTCTCCAATCCCAATGTCTCAGAGATGAACTACAACAGTAGTGTGGCAGTCATGTTCGCAGCGCAGTCCTGTCTAAAGAAGCCACCTTGTCCGGCTAAGGCCGGCAAAAGCAACATGAATAAGTATTTATAGAAAAAAGGATCAACTCTATAAAGGGAATGGCTTACGATAGAAAGTCCCCGTATGTTCTATACCTGGTACGTTATATCAGACGTTAGTCTAAGGATGCTGCGAAGGCTACTGCTGTCTAAACCTTCAAGCACCTAAATGCTGCGGAACATGTATAATATTATCCATGCACATCACAGAAACCTGCGGAGCTGAAGAAGGTGCCGAAGAGAGAAGAAGACTCCGCGAGGATCCAGGAAATATTGCGCGAAAACATGTCAGTGGCTTGTGGTGTTACAGCAACGCGACCTTCTCGATGAACGCCTTGATGTGTGTGCCTATCTTTGTGTATTTAGCACACTTTAGAAATGTAGGGTGGCGCTGACATGACACGACGATGGCACATTCTACGCATTTTGGCAGGCCTTCATTCGCGAATGACCCCTATTAATAGTATCGTAGCACTTTCTATTTCTACTCGCACTTCGAAGTAGTACTGTACAGGGGCTTGTACAGGGGTTTGCATAGCCCCCTCGTCCTTTTTTTGGGCGTTTGAAGCTCTACTGCTACGCATGCTGTATGCTTGGTTCCAGATCAATCTACGCAGTGTCTCCTGTCGATTGTGTTGTAATCCGCTCATCTCATGTTTCCGGCATTAATACATTGTCGGTGTCTGTCACGATCACGACCACACGGACAGTCGTTTTGCCAATAATACTCACAAGTGCGGTGATAATCATTGCCACAAGGATGCCAGGCACACCTCTATATATCTATATGTGCTCGTACTGCAGGTGCGACATCAGATTAATACCTGCTACCCGCTAAACAGGTAATACAAGGTGTGTTAGTTGTAGTCTATATACCCAACAACCAGAATCCCTATCCAGTGTAAGAACTCCTCGATCCACTACTGCACCAGGTATGCAAAATCTCCGTCGTGTTCCTGCGAGTGCAACCAATAAAACCCCACGTACGGTAATATTATCGCACTCAACTCACAGATGGTGTTGCCTATGCACTGTTGGTGCATAGCTTGGGCTTGGCCACGCGTTGTCGGGCACAGGGCACATTTTTGAAGCTTTTGTAGGGCACACGCATTTAAAAAACAGCTACGGTGTGGTAATTTGTCTCCGCAGCAGGTCCCTGGACATTTAAATTGACGTTCTTGAATTTGCTCTGACGACATTTCCATGCCAACAGAATGTTCAAGCACCTAGATACGCACCAGACCGACCAGGTGAAAGATGCTATGTTTCTGGTTGAACACGAGCCGGGCGACGTCGTCATTCGTGAAGGTATGTGTAAACGTATACCTGGTAATATATATATATATATATATAATATATACCTGGTATATATCATCCGCTTCATCTTGGTCCCGTTCAATCTGAGCGCAACGACTTAATAAAGCGAACGTTCCCAGTCACAGAGGAAGGAGCTGCAGAGTATGATATGACCGCTCGGTGAGATAGCCAGCACGTTTACCTGAGAAAAGCAAGGGTTCGCGGAGATGCAACGGTTATGTTTTCAACTTTCTGCCCACATTGTAAACACTCTTTTGAGCCACAAGCTATAAGTCTTATCGTATATGCCTGTGCTAAAATTAACTATGTTATACTTGTTTGCTACGTCATTTGCAGGGGATGCTGGGGACAATTTTTACGTTATCGATGAAGGCCTTTTCGACGTCTTTATCAAAAAGGCGGATGTGGAAACAAAGGTGGGGGGGGTGATATACGGCAAACATAAAAAATATACGAAGTATAATGTTCGAGGTTTACCAACGATTGCCAACACTCTGAAACCTCCGGCGTGGATGGTTTGCGTGTGATGTCGTTAAACCTCTTCAGTCACCACATTTTTTCGCGTAGGTGAAGTCTATGGGGCCAGGGGAATCATTTGGGGAGCTGGCGCTAATGTACAGCACGCCCCGGACAGCCACGTGCAAGGCCGTCACGAAAGCGCGCCTGTGGGCACTGGACCGTATTTCATTCAAGGTGGGCGTTATTGAGCCAAGACCATCTCAGCTGATTCCTTAAGGTTCTGCCTCCTGTACGTAGACATTCAATTATGTCATTGCACGCTTTTAACAAACAGAAAAATAAATACGATTTGACTACTATTTGGGCACATCGGCAGGTTATCCTTCAAGCAACCACCACGGCCCGGCGATCGCAGCACAAGACGTTCCTTGAAAGTGTCCCGACGTTACAGCAATTGACGGAATATGAGATATTGACGATTGCGGACGCACTGGTGGAGGTGTCGTACGATGGTGGGGACTTGGTGTGCACCCAAGGAGAGGTCGGAGATGCATTTTACATCATCAAGAAGGTGGGTTGAAAGTCGACAGCCGAACACTGCGTATGTATTTCATCCACGACATTTTACGAAACGGATATTCATTGTAGCCTCAAGGTATCTTGACCAACTGTCTCGGGTCTACGCAGTCTACACAGGCCCGGTTGTCGTTTTGTACCGTTCCTTCCCTACCATGTCGGACATACTCATGGCCTCTAGCAGGAGGGCTGGTGTAGCGCGATTGATTGCTTGTTTGACGAAACGGGTGCACAATGATGAGCGAAGTGTGGAGTCACCCTTATCATCCGTTAAATTATTTTGTCTTGACGCGTACACGGCGCAGGGAGCCGCAAGCGTGCTACAATCGGACGCGCTGGGAGATACACAGGAGATTGCGCGTCTCGATACGGGGCACTACTTTGGCGAGGTATGTTGTCTACACGAGTCTGTGTCTGTGTTTACTCCTGCTCCTACTGTCAGATCCAAAACCAATCTCAATTTTTGTCGTTCACCTCAATGGTGCGTCGAGTTTTGATCGAAGATACTCCTCTCGCGGGAAGTGACGCTCGCAAGCGCAAGCAATTTCTGGACTTGGTTGATACGAGTAGCAAACGCATGGTACGGCAGGGGTTCAGCTAACGTTTCTGAGGATCTTCACTTGAGGAGCTCTATGCCCCACCCAAAAGCTGACTTTGACTGAAAACGAAATTGCACCCCGACGAACAATCCCATGACCTATTACGGGGGACCATAGTTAATAAGACCTACTGTAGACACAATAGGACCTACTGTAGACACCAAAACCTATATAT
>JAYJME010004259.1:0-11119 GCA_036873775.1 Costaria costata
GCGTATGACCATAGACCCTCGCATCCCTACTATGCCGGGACGGAGCACGTCGGGTTTTCGGGGGGGGGGTATTAGATTAGCCTGAACAGGGGGGGTTGGTATATCGTCTCCAAAACGAAATGGAGTTAAAGAATTGTTTCTCACCCCTTTTTCCACAGCTGTCACATTTTTTCCCCCTCAAAGAGGGTGATATATACCGTGTTTCTGGAGAGCTGCTTTTTCGTGTTGCCGAGTTTCACAGAAGCGACCGACTGAGCGAGAATTTACTGTAGTACAGTCTCGGCCTGGTAACTTAATGGACATTACTACTGCACGGTGGAGACCGTGGCCGTGTCAGGTGTCTCGTACGTTGGAGTGCGATGTTTCCCTTTCCTGGAATAGGGGCTCTGGCGTAAACTGTTTCGCAGAGCAGACCAACACCATATACCTCCATTGTGCAACGGGGTTCTTGTACACACCAAGCAGCGGTGACAACAAACTACAACACAGGGCAAAAGGGTTGGGTCGCATCGCAAGCCATGCTATGCCTGCCCCAGCTCTTGTGGACAATCCGCCTTCGAAACACTTCGCAGTGCGTTGGACGACATACGCATAGCTTGTGTTTACGGGCTCGAACTCAAATATCTCCTGATAGATAAACACGCCGAGCCTCAGCCAAGCACGCTCGTTTTCGTACTCACAACACACACAACACAACACCCCCTCCCCTTGAACGTCAACACAACGCTGAAGTGAGTTGCCGTCCGTCCTGACGATACGACACGGCAAACCAAAATAAAAACACTACGTAGGGCTGACTTGGCTAGCTATTAATAGTACAGTTTGTTTTGTGTGTGTTTTTTTTGCGGAGCTCTGCGTCTTTATACCCAACTGGCGCGTGTCGGGTGCTGTATTTGACCCATGCTAAACATAGAGGTGCACCAAATTGTTTCTGTGGCTCTTCACTTTAAGAGCTTCATATCACACCCGAAAACTGTTTTTGAGCAAACTGGCAGGGCAGCCCGATGAGCAAACCCATGGACTAGGCATTTAAATAAATCATAACGCTAAGCACAAATGGTATTCGGACGATTTTGGGTTAAGGAACCTCGTTTTTCAGAAACAAAAAAAGCCAAGAAGTGCAACCTCTATCGTAGCACGGGTCATTTGTGGAGACTGAAGTCAGTTTACTTGTATTCGTTGGCCTCTGAAGCGTTGACAGGACTTATGAGAAGTGACACCGCTGACGCGCTCAGGTACCGGGAGATGTCACACATAAAAACACGTGTATATTATCGCTCCTCTCGAGTGGGTAAGACAATCCATCACGAGACAAGAATAGGCGGTGAGTTACCGCCCGATTTCCCGCCAGACGGGATTTCCCGCAATGCATGTCCCACTATTATACCATAAAGGCAACCGACCATTGGAACTCCCCAATGTAGCCAACAGTGATCCAGCCTCCAGCCAGTATCGGATCATAAGCACAATTAACAGTTTGCTTTTACCGCCACACAGCTAATATCTAGCCGTGAAGTCCACCCGACTCAGAGCCCTTACCTCACCAAGGCCGTCCGGATCAAGGTACTCAAAAAGGCGTCGAGGCGACATTTCTTTCGCCGTGCCGAGCTTGAGCGCTGATCGGAGTTTCCTGCGCGCATCCCCGAGGGCCTCGTCCATGTCGTCGTCGGAATAATCCCCATCGCCAGCTGCCCCTTCTTGGTTGAACCCCTCCCATGTACCATCCCTCCGGGCACCGGTTCGGTCGGCACCTCTAGACACGAAGGACAACACCCTTTCGATGCTCGCGGTACCGTCCTTTCGTACGATGAGGGGGTGTACACGAGCGGGGACGGGAGGAAATGGGGTGGGGAACTTATCGAGCGCATTTCGTCTGATCGAAGGACACACATATAAATGGTAGATGTGTCCCCGTTCTTCAAAGCTTCCGAACGCCTTAATGGTACGATATGACTCCTATAGGACTGCACTCCCGTTTCGGAGGTAATTAACTTGGAATTAGACTTAGACACATGTTTCTGTACAGTCGCTCTTAGCGAAAACCGTTATTTGTCGCTCTTAGCCGAAACCATTGTCACCTCATGAACGTCGAAGCGATGCATCAAACGACCTAAGTCCGCGCCAGCGAAGTCCGCGCCAAACTTTTCCAAGGCTTTCGCGAGCGCCTGTTGGGAAACCATCCCGGAAGCGGACGGGTCCTTGCGCTCCAGCTCTTCTTGGAGTCTCGACTGGGTTGCTCTGTCCACCCTGTTGGGTGGCATATTTGAAATAGTATCTTGAAGCTGCGGGCTCTGTAGGGTATAGGGTCAGAGTGACGACATATAGAAACCTTCCAAGGGCAGGGTATCTACCCGGGTACCCCAGAGTATACACAACCTTGAAACCTTCCACATATCACACAGATCACGATCTAGATCATCTAGATCATCTGCAGTAGATCCTATATCTGCCGCTATGATATGATGTGCGGGATCTTTATATTATTAGTTCAGATCCAACCCTGGAAACATGGTGCTATTTATAGATCGTCGAGATCATGCGGCTTCCACCCGGCAACATGAGCTAGATCACACAGATCAGGCAACAGATCTTCTCCGAAATATCTAGATCATGACGAGGGAGTCGGTGATCTGTCCGGTGCGTGAAAACCTTCCGTCGGAAGGGAAGGGAGAACACGAGATACAAATTTGCTACGGGCGAAGAGAACGCTGTGTGGGGGGCTTTAGGGACGGAAGGAAGAATGCGTGCATCGCTTCCTGCCCCCCCCCCTGCGCGACCTTTTCTCATTTGTTACAGGTCCGTGCCAAGAACGCAACAAACAGAACTCAGGGGGCCGTAATTATCGAGCCAGATGAGCACTCCGCAACTGACATTCGCTAAGAAAAAGTAAGCTAAACGCTGTCACAGATACTAGAACGCTATATATGCTAGTACTAGAGCCGAATGATGCTCAGTGCGCGATTGCGATTGGTTAACTCTCGCGATTGTTCCGTCTCCTGCATCACCGGAAGAAGGGAGAAGAGCACAACATCCTGGAAAGGGAGGCCCCGTACAACAGCGGGAGAGAAACTTTAAAATAGTTCAATATATTTGCTTGGCAACCAAATCCTACGTGCGTGCGGCTGGGACGCGATTCGGTTAGCTAGGGTTACCGCCACGCGTCGTAGTGTCAGAGCCCCTTGTGTAATATTCACGCTTCAACCCCCACCATGCACTTACAACGAGTGCTACGGCAGAGGGTGCGCCTATTTTTTACGAAAAAATGGTTGTCACACACTGTTTACGAGACAAAGGGCTTAATGCTAACCCGTGGTTGCTTGGATCTGATTGGCTCAGGGTTAGGGTTAGGGTTAGGGATAGTTACATTTGTCTCGTACACGGGGTGTGTCGACCATTTTCCCGAATAAGTTGTAGGCAAAGCTACCCTCAATTTTGATGAGGCTCCTCACTTGAGCACCTCTCCACCTTACCCACAGGATGATTTAGGTAATAAACGTACGCTTGGCCTAAGGGAACAATTCAATGGGCCTATGATAGGTGTGTATCGAGAAAAATGTTTTGCCATCCGACAATGTGCTTCAAAATCACTCACAAAATGTTCTAGAAAGAAGAAGAAAACCAAAGGGAAGCCAAAGAAAAAGATGGTAACCTACGCAATAGCTATAACTCTTCTTTCTGTACCCACTTCCAGCAGAAAGAAAAAGAAAACCTAAGAGAAGCCGAAGAAAAAATGGTAACCTACGCAATAACTATAACTCTCTTCTGCACCTGTTTTCAGCCTAACATCGACCCACCCAAGTAGGGAATATTGGGTGGTTCCTCAATTGAGAATCTCCGCCTGTAGGAAACATTTTGGCCCAGAAATTGCTGTACCCCCTACAGTAGCACTAGTGAAACTGTCGTTGGCCACAACTTGCCCCAGTTTCAACGACCCCGTACGCTTGTCTTCGAAGGCGGTCGTTCTTCAGGGCGGGGGGGGGGGGCACGCCCCGTGCAAATATTTAAATATCGTTTGTTTTTTCCCGAAATTGTTTTACTCACTGTCGAAGGATCTTGTCCCGTACATCACCATGGTTTGGGTCTCTGGCGAACACCACAAGGTCGGGATAGACCAAGAACCCTGCGCCATCCAGATCTGCGCCGTGAATAAAGCACGCACGGGGGGTTTCGGAAGAGAGGGGGACCTCGGTATTTTAACCGTCTTTGCGAGCACATCCTTCCCGAGGTCAAACAAGGGATTCGCATGTAGAAAAAAGCAACACGTATACGATACGAGATATTCCGGGGGGACACATGCTACGATAGGGGTGTACCTTCTGTATTCTAGGGTTTCCCACTTGGGGGGCTCTGTACCTTGTCCGAAAACCCAACTTTGAGAAATGTTGTGAGCTTAACCCGATGAACCATCCCATGGCCTAGGTACATAACAACGAATTATGTTGCAAAACAAGAATGGAATCCCGACGATTTTGGGTCAAGGAGGTTCGTCGTTCAGAAAACATTTCAGCCGAAAAGTGCCACCTTTATCGTAGCACGCGTCGGGGACCATAGTAATCAGAATCCACCATGTACACTAAAACCTACCAGTATATTAAAATTATTTTTACTAAACATAATTGGTCCTGCTTGCTATGTAGTTCCCCCGTAATAGTAGTGGTCCCAGTGCCCCGTATATTTCTACTGTACTGTGACCCCCGATCCCCGATCCCCGATCGCGACATCCCAAATTCTCTCTAGGTACAGTAAACCACGTTTTGTTCCTTGGACACTCCGTTAGCGGAGGTCGACACTACTGCGTGTACGAACAAATCTATCCTTTTGCTAACCACAGTTGGTCCTGATTACTACCAGGTATGTACAGAGTAGTTCCCCCGTAAATAATAGTTTCAGTGGATTTCTCGACCAAGTCCCCCAGGGGGTGCATTCACCCGCCCATTCGCTCTGTCTTCGCTCTGTTATTGACGAAGATTTCACACATCGGGCAGATCACGATCTAGATCACCATCTAAATAATATATTAATAGATCATCTAGATCATCTAGGTCCTATATCCTGTCGTTGTGATACGTTGTATAGGATCTGAGCAACACCGATCAGATAGAGGGAACTGTCTGCCCTGAACGGCACAGATCATGAATGGGGATCTAATCCATTCGATGGATGTGGAAGATTTAGTATGCCCCCGTCCGTGGTGACACTTTATTTAATTGTTTGTTGCGAGTTTTTTCTTCGCCGATAGCGACGTTTTGGGGGGTCTCCTCTCTTTTTTGTTTTCGGCTGCTGCTGTCGGAAATCTTGCTGGGACCAGTACTCGAAATAGCACACAATACATTTTTGAAAATGAATACCCCGGCAGTTGTTTTTGACAGCAAGTTTCAACTACAGAACGATCGCACTGTATCCACTTTCACTCTCTGCTTCACGTACGCTATGATACCCGCAGAGTGATGCAATTCTCGACATTTTAGGCTTGATCTGCACCCCCATGCCGCCACCCTAAATAGTGAGATGAATCTTCACCTATGGCCTTAAACAAAGTCCGCTCCTGCCGTGTAGTCAGCTCCAAGCCCAACCGGTGCAAGCCGTCGGACATATCGTTTTCCGACACCTTGCCCTTGCGGCGGGTGTCGAAGTGGCGAAACGCCTGTAGTACCCCGAAACAGGGAGGCAGTCGGTGCAATAGGTATCGGAAAAATGAACATCCTGTCAGGGGCAATACGGCAGGTATTTGCAAGGTGCTCGAAAAAAACAAAAATTGAAACGTGAAATGGGTTCCAGGGCACTCCTTCATTTCGCAGCGCAAACTAAGGTTAAGAACACGTATGATATCTACCTGTGTTGCATTGCCCACACACAAGAAAAATGAGATATATTCGACAACGCCTGATTGTATAGTTTAGACCGAACGTTATGGTAATACGATCTTGATTGATAAAATCTTCCTCTTTTTACCAATTCAAAGCAGTTTTACTCGCGGAGAGCCCAAAATTGGAAATTCTGTTGAAAGGATTTGTCCGAGCTCTCTTCCAGAGATTTCCAGCGCACATGGCTACTACTATAGGGACTCACTTTGATTTCTTTCGAAAATAATGAGGAGATGAAAATCTGCCACAGAACCATGTATAATCGTATATTGGCCCGATTTATGGGAAATATCGGTATTTTTGACTGATCTTGACAGTTTTGGCCAATCTTGCTCGGATGTAAAAACGAGTTGTTGTGCCCATGTGGCATTGAGTAAGTGCGCTGGAAACGTCTGGAAGAGAACTCGGACAAATCCTTTCAACATAATTTCCAATTTTGGGCTCTCCGCGAGTAAAATTGATTTGAATCGATAAAAATGGGAAGCTTTTATTAAGCAAGATTGTATGACCATAACGTTCGGCCTTAGCCGGGTTTGGTCAATATCGGCGACATATTTGATGTTCGGTGCTTGGTCTGTGGGTCTGTGCGACGCCCAAGCCAAAGTGAATGCGGGCATCTGTATTGCCCTGGCGGAGTGAGCCAGGGGTTGCTTGGAGGCTAATTTGTATAGTGGTCAGTACACCACATTGTGGCTGTGGAAACCCGAGATCGATTCTCGGATTGGACACCATGTTCAAGATCATAACAATGAGATCTATAGGGTATTTGACGAGGCAAACAGTATATGCAGATTCAAGGTATAATATGCATAGGCGAAAAGGGTAGCAAAAGGTATTATCAGGAGATAGAACACGCCATAAAGACCAACCTCAGACCTGATTATGATCCACCGTGGTCGTGAGAGTGCGTTTGTACTACTCCTTGAGGCGGAGCAGGGAAGCCAGGGGTGGTGTATCCCGGCAAGGTAGAGATAGATGGTAAAACGGATTGCTTGTTCTCGAGTCGTGACGATGACCGAGAACACAAGAGTGGGGAGCGCTTCGAAGCGACTCCCCGGGAAGGGAGGGGACGCAAAGTAAGCGGCCCCTGTCATACGAATGCCTGTTTCGTCGTAACTAATGAAACGGTTCCAAAACCGTAACAGCTACATGAACCCGCGCTTGGTGCAACCATGCACTCGCCACCTCTTTATTCTCGCCCTCGCTCACCCAACGCCAGAGAGATCCTTCAGCTGGTGATCTATTGCGGGACAAGGGTCTATCATCAAGCCTCCGATGTGTTGTTTGTTCATTATTCAAAGCATTCGATCGGTTCTCGAATTGTTCTACAGTAGTCTAATCATTCGATCGGGTCTCCAATTATTTCTACCGTCAAGCAATGGGCCGAAACGCCAAATAAGTTAATCCCTCGAAACCTCTGCACAGTCCAGCGTTTGACAACCCTATACCGCAAAGGGCCTTCTTCCGTTGCACCGCATTTCGTCCATCTCCGCGTTCTGGTCTAATTTTACTCCCACCCTCTTAAGACTACCGCCATGTATGACAAAGAGTACACCCCCCCCCCCTCAATCCCCCACCCCCCCCAAAGCATCGCGGAACTCGCCTTTTTGAGCGCTCCAGGGATCCAGATGTTGAACCGCCGCCGGATCATTTGGCGAAGGCGTTCCTCAATTGCCCAGTCCTGCGGTGTCAAGTTCCGGTTGACGTCAGTTTTCTTTCTGGGCGTCGGGTTTGATTGACCCTTGCCGACCCCGAGAAAAGTGTATACGGTACACGGACACCAACTCGCCGAACAGACACGAACCTGCTGCTTTGTCGAAGGTATCAGCAGCCGGAACGCCTATAGTAAGCAGATCCGACGATTTGCCCAAGACACTATACCAGCATGCAGGATGCCCCTGTTTTTACCACACCATTCTAGAAAATGATTATTGTGTTCCCCAATAGTAGCCTCCGCTGTGAGCAAGACTAAGACTCAACTTTCACGACGTCCGGAAGAAGCAAGTTTTTTTTTTTCACTTTCTCGACCGAAATGTCAACAAACAAAAAACCTTGTCCCTTCCGTCCGGATGTCACTATTGTACGTAGGCATGTTATATACACTCTATTATACCTGCCGGGAGGAAGGAAGCCTTGCGGATCTGCAGAAAGGAAGGGAGGTTGAGTACGTAGTGGCCAGAAAGCCGATACAACCAGAGGGGCACGACAAAATGAGAACACGAAACCACACTCACCCCTATGTCATAATGAAAAACGAACCAGTGGGGTGGGATTCAGTGGGATTTCTACGCGATTTTTTTTAAAGCTTTTTTAACTTGGTTTTAGTGTATATACACCCCCTGTTTGGGTCTCAGGAAAATGGTAATGTGGTGTCAGGAAATCAGATCCGCGTGCTCCCCTGATACGCCTATAAATATTGTAGTTGACGCCCATGTTAGTTTTTTTTTTTCAACCCCACTGAGCAGTGTGCGCTTGTTCAGGTTTTTGAGGGAAGATGAAAAGCACCAAGCCGACGCAGACGACGCGAGGGTCATCGTCAAAAACTCGGTGCATACTTATTGTCATGATACTATCGCAGACTGCCTCACGGTGTATCAGCCACTCACAGGCTGCACCCGGGGACATATCACCACGAGCTACAATCCCTCGCTACACAATACAGCCCCCAAAATCTCCGTAGACTATTACGGTGGACCATAGTAAATAGGACCAAATATTGTTGAAAAAAATAGGTAAATCTATGGTTTTTGGTGTCTACAGTAGGTTCTATTGAGTCTACAGCAGGTCCTATTAACTATGGACCAAACATTGTTAGCAAAAACAGGGACATACATAGGTTTTAGTGTCTACAGTAGGTCCTATTGTGTCTACAGTAGGTCCTATTAACTATGGTCCCCCGTAAATAGTATCGATCACCCCCGCAGTATCACAAACAAACCTCCTCGTTCCCTCGCTGCGTGCCCCAGTGCAGTAGTTCCACGAACCGTACGCCTGCTTCGCCGGCGTTTTGACTCCCTCGGAGAGTCATAGCGCCAGCGTTTTTCGCACCATGCGGACGCGGAGCTGCGAAACGCCTCTCGAGACTCTTCAGTTCTTCGTCGGAAAAGCCGGCCCTGAGCAGCTTCATGACTGCGCGGAAGCTGCCCGTGCGCGAGGGGGGTGGCAGAAATTGGTTAACGAAAAAAAAAACGTTTCATGTTAGTCGGATAAACCTAACCTTGATGACCATCACTCGTCCTGTGTGCGGAGTCTGCTACTGCTGCAGGTAAGCATTCAACCTCCGCTAAAACAAACCTAAACAATACGGGCGCGAGCTACAAAAGGGGTAGCATTTGATTGGCCGAAACAATTCCTGATTGGCTGGATTCCTGAACCGAGGAAAGAATACCCAGTGTCAATGTACCTATTCACGGGGGACCATAGTAAATAGGACCCACGACAGACCCAAAAGCCTATACATTCCCATATTTTTTTCCTAACCATATTTGGTCCTGATTACTACCAGTTGTGTATCATACCCCCGTAATAGGCCATGGGATTGCTCATCGGGCTATATATGCCGACAATTTTTAGGGGTGGACCCAATATTTTCTGAGGGTGCTCGCTTGAGGAGCTTCTCTATATACCCGACCCATAAACTTTCTCGGATAAAATTATAATCGCTGTGAACCCGATGAACGATCCCACCACCTAGTAGGTATACAATGAAACAGGCTGCAAAAGAAAAAGAACAGCATTCCGACTCTTTTGGGTTAAGGAGCCCACGTCGTCCAGACAACGTTTCAACCAAACTACAGTACCTCTATCGTAGCACTTGTCCCTTACCGTAGCTCCTCAAATGAGGAGCCTCAGAAATGTTGCTACCTCTACCGCAAACACGCGTCTGCGGTGTCTCCATTCACCCCTTACCTCTGCCGGGACACGACGCCCTCCTCTACCTTGCCCCCCGCCCTCCCTTCCTCGAGCTCCATCTCACGGCGGTAGTCCACCCCGCGACCGATTGCTCGGCGGAGCGTGGATTCCAAGCGCTCTCTTTCGGTCTCCCCTCTGCTACTGATGCCACTGCGACCGATGTCCGTCGCCGATCGTTCGCGAAGATGGTGGGGCTGGTTTTCGCCCTCCTCCTGGATGTCGCGCAGAAAGTATCTGTATCGGATGCGCCCGTTCCTGAGAAGCGATCGCGCCACGCCACGTGTTTCAACGAGGAAATGTATACAATAGAGTTGTTGGTTGTATAGCGAAGGTTCTTGATTTCTCGGCATAGTCCTTCCGTGGCGAGGGGAGAGCCCAGGAGCTCAGTGCAGCATGGTGGCATTCAACGAACCCGAAAGTATATATTTTGTTGTTTGTAGATATTCGATGCTCGTAGTCGACGAGGGAAGAGAGGGCTGAAGCCTTCTCGCGATACAAACGCAAGGTACGGACCGCAGTGGAGAGTAGGGGGGGGAGAGCCTGCCAGGTGACCCCAGATCTGAGTTACGGCTATTTTTAATAGGAGGGAGAGAGAAAGCAGGGCGTGTTAATGTACTCGTAGTGTCCGCATGTCACAGTGTGGTGGACGTGCTAGCCCAGAGGCTTGGCGCGAGCCGCTGTTAGGCAGGTTCGTGAAGTTCTCTCAGAAGAAGTCTATGACAATGAAAAGGGGGGGCTCTCTCTGGGCCAAGATAAAATAGGCGAAAGAAAATATGAGACAGAGCTGAGAAGATGGGTAGCACTGGTTGTGAGCGAGGTGGGTGCACCTGCAGCCACCCTCGATTATCTCTCTCGGCTCTTATCATACGTCTATGTAGATGTACTCTACCACGGATCATTGCACGGACCGACCCAGAGCAACGTTCTTTGGATGATTACTCGTGACTGACCCAATTACCAACGATGGGCTACCATGGTCCAACGATGGGCTACCATGGTTATTTCCTTGTGACTTTCTAATTGCTCCGCAAAACGCAAAATGATGCCTGTACTAATACAGAGTACTATCCATACGTACGTGACTGTGTATACCCTTGTGTTATACTTCAATAGTACTCCATGAGCATTGACTACGTAGGCTGCACCATGCACCTACCTGCTATAGACGAATGTGTTACGGACCAGCGACTCGGTAGACTACTGGCTGCTGCTGCTATAGCAAAGTGCCTACCTGGTACATCAAGGGCGAATATAGTAAATGAGATGAAATAAAATAAAATAAAATAAAATAAAATAAAATAAAATAAAATAAAATAAAATAAAATAAAATAAAATAAAATAAA
>JAYJME010004260.1:0-11118 GCA_036873775.1 Costaria costata
TGTGTAACGTTGGGAGTCAATATTATGCGAGCGAGACCGACATCATATATCTCTATATACATACCAGGTACGTGGTATATGACTACGGCCTATAATCCAGAGCCTAACCATTGGTATCGTCATTCATCTGTGCGCTGCCGTCATCTCTTGCCCCGCGACAAGCAGTTGAAGTTTCACACCCAGGACCTGCTGGCTTCGACCTTACCGGCGGAGAAGTGCCGCCGAAATATGCATCTCTTAGTGGTCACCTTTGACGTCATGTGCCTCGGCTTCTTCGGCATGGTGCTTGGAGACAAAGTTCCTTGGTCTGTTGTCTTGCTCAGCGCCATGCAGATTCCTTCCAACCTCAGCGGTGTCATGGGAGCCCGCGTTTGGATTTACACGTGAGTTGGTTGACAGACCACCCCTACGAGTATAGCGTTACTGTGTTGTGCGGTGCTAGATATACACGTGTCCGATTTTCGTATGCAACAGGAGCTCTAGCCACGCACAACAGTAATCCTTTATCATGCCGTGTTTGGATAGCCACAGTTTTGCCAGCATGCCTTCCAGACCTGACACCTGCCAAGTGCTTGGGCCTCTTGAACACATGCTGGGGTAGGGGGGAGGGGGGATAGGGGGCGGTGGGGCCCCAGCCTGTTCTGACTGACGTGGCCCCGCAACCGAGAAACTGCTCCTAGTCGGGTTTTACAGTTGTATTCATCATCGCTATATACTTCCACGTAGCTTGCAGAAAGTTCCGTCCGGCTGGCTGCACGTGTACAATGCTGCTCGAAGTCGGGGTCGGGGCGAGGTAAATATATCATCATGTCAGGAACCTCATACCATACACCAGGTACGAGCTTCCTTCACCGTTACATGACATTCGTGTCGACCGTGGAGCCGTAGAGGCTGCAGGTTTGAGCGAAAACATGTGACTGGCGGCGCGGAGTCTCATCTAAGAAGCCACATTGAACCGTTTGGGTCCAGTTAGTTCGTTAGAAGCCACGCCCACGGGATAGTGTATCGGGTGCAGCTCTTAGCTTACAACTTTTCACAGACCTCAGTCGCTACGTGTGGTGTAGAGCTTCCCGAGTAACAAACTTGAGAAACATCAGGTGCCATCTCTACCGTAGTCCGCGTCTCTACTTGAAACGCTCTTGTGAAAATTATAGAGCTCCCCCTTGCATAGACCGGACATACTGACAACAGTTCTCCTTTTAACGCCAGCAGGCTGCTGACCGCTCTGTCTGACCTCTTGTCTGCGTTTCCTGCACTACACTTGCTTGTGGTCGTTGGTCCGATCACAGCACCGGTCATGGCCTGATGGACCGAACTGCAGAGATGCTAGCGTTTTCGGCCTGGCTGGAAGCACCTGCCGGGCGTTACACATTATGGAGTGTATCGTCGATTGTTCCGGGTACGGCGATCATCTTGGCTGTGACTGGCCATCCGGAGGCGGCTATGAAGACGACGGCCGCGGGAATACTGTTCGTGACCACAATAGTGTCAGGGGTGGTCTGCAAAAGCTCAAAATCCCTGATTCGTGTGATCGATGAATCAGTCGAAAACAGAAAGAACGAGAAGAAAGCACAGGGAAATGAGAAGGCAGCAGATCACAGAGATGCCGGAGATGACATCCTCTTGGCGTCGAGAAGAAACGCCAAGCGGATGTTGGGCTTTGTCTCGCACCAGTTAGTGCTGAATGGCTCCGTTTTGATGTGCGCGATCTTTAGCAAGTTCGGAACAGCTGCCCCATTGCTTCTGTTTATTTTTCCCATAACCATCGTGACTATAGTCAAGCTGGTAGTCGCCGTCCAGGTGTTCGCGGGGAGAAGCAAATTGAACGCATCGCAAGGACTGCGTTTTTACATTGGCGTGCAGTGCCAGCGCCAGTTATCTCGAACATCTACAAGTCTGACAAACGCTAGGTACAGCATGTCTCGCAAAGGGCGGGTTGTCCCCATGGAGGAACCCTGTGTGTTTAACCACGCAATAAGCAATAAGTTTCCGCAAATCAATTTAGAGTTGACATGACATTGCACGCACACTTCGTATCCCACAGATACACAGTACGCTGGAACTTGCCTTCGATACGTTGGCGGACACTGACGGTTTTATCTCCCCACACGATTGTTGGCTTGGCGTGAATCGATGTTTTCCACGTTGCACGTACGTACGGTTGGCTCCAGACGGTGCTTGATTGGTCATCATACAAGCAGGTTTTGGTAGCCGTCAGATATATCCGAGATGAACCCCCGATTTTGTAGGTGGATACGGATGAGGCGACGTAAATAAGAATGAGGCACGACGATGTTTGATTTACCACCGGTGGATCTTTAGGCAGAGGGGAGGCAGATTGATTCTGAGACGGGTGGGGGGCATGTGAAATTGAGTCAATTTGTGGAAACGGGGACGTCGCGTGGGGGCAGGGGTGCCACAGCGATAATCTGGACACCGGAGAGGGGTGTCATGGTTGGAACGTTTCGTCAGGTCGCTGGTGTTTTCAATAGACAGCACGGTGGACGCACAAGTGCCTTCGAAAACCTGATTGTTGGGGCGGGTCGATATGGTGTGACGCTTTCGAAGCGTTGAACAGGCTGGAATGCTTTCACACGTCTCAAACGATGGTCGTCATTGCGTAAGAAAAGCGTCGAATATTTAGCCGGACGTTTGGGTGGGTGACGACAACTTCCAAGAAGAAGAACCGTCGACTATAACGGGGGACCATAGTAAATAGGACCAAACGAGTTGTTAGCAAAAATAGGGAACTGTATAGGTTTTGGTGTCTGCAGTAGGTTCTATTGTGTCTACAGTAGGTCCTATTAACTGTTGACCCAACATTGTTAGCAAAAGTAGGGAAATATATAGGTCTTGGTGTCTTCAGTAGGTCCTATTGTGTCTTCAGTAGGTTCTATTAACTATGGTCCCTAGTAATATGATAGACACAATCGACGGCCTAGAGAGGAGCTCTTGATAAGCACAAACCACACAGTGTCCTGATTCATGTCGTCTGCTATAACCTCCGACCAAAGACAAGCACATGTTCGTCGATTCTATCCGCAAACGGAAACTCACCTACATTAAACGATGTACACCAGTGACCCGCCCGAATCCTGGTATCGACTGGGTATCCCTTTGACGGTGTGTGTCTGCCTTGGTTTAGCACGATATTTACAGCTTCTTTGTTGCGCTTGGCCTATGTTCCCAGAGTTTCCGGTACGTCTCCGAGATCAGCCATAGCGAAGCTTTCCATAAGCATGCTGCAAGCTCCTCAGGGGGTTGTCTAATTAGCCCGTTTCGGTGTTTTGGTTATGACTTGCCGGTCATGTATTTACCACGAACAGAGGGTGTAACATGAAAACACACAGTGGGTGCTGCCGCCTTTCATACGCGGGCCAGAGTATGTTGTTCTCTATGCGTTAGCGGTATTGCTATCGTTCATAAACCAGCGTGGACATGTTTATATATACGTAATTCATAACCTGAGTATCTGGTTTCCCCTCTAGCTACTGACTTGCCTTCAAGGGGGCGTGTTGACCTGTAGACATTGAGATCCAAACATATCTAGCTCGTGTGCAGCCACTACGCACAAGTATACTGAGTATCTTCTTTTGTACATCGGATACATGCAATATTCGGTAAGGCTGTTCACGGGTCGAGTCAAACCTCGCGGGTCGGGCCACGTTTGGCCGGGTCAGGGTGGCCAGACCCGAGCAGACCCGACCTGTGACATTTAGAAAGCCTCTTGACCCGACCCGACCGTGACATTTAGAAGATCTCCTGACCCAGCACGCGTGTCGGGTCAGGACGAATTGCCTTTTTACTCTAATGCTTTGTTTTTTATCCGCTTAAAATCAGACAAGTCCTTATTGCACTTCTTTTCGGAATATCATGTTTGTTCGGCTTTCATTGCGGATAGCAACCCGCTGCCGCTCCTTATTCAACAACTCTCGTGAAAGTGTACAAATCAGCTCACCTGATGCAAGGAACATTGTTTTGGGCCCATCAGTACAATTTCCCGTAGTAGGGTACATGTAGCAGAGACGAGCTTGGTCGGGGATCGTTTGTGTCTACCCCGGTCACAACACCAATCAACATCACCGAATTCAATGTCATACACTTCTTCTTGTCTCACGAGCTCGCCTAGAATCAGCTCACGCAAAATCTCTGGAATAGCTCGAATACAACAGTGCAAAGTTCGGACATTCCACCAGCAGGTTATGAGCCTTGGCGTCTTTGGTGCTCCTAGTAGAGCTGATGTTCGTCGAGTAGGTCAAGAAGCAAAGCCTGTTCCCAATCCCGTGCGGCAGATTCCTCGTACAACAGACACCTGCGGCGCATTTCTCCCCGGCGACAGGCCAAACATCGTCATGTAAAGTGGGGTACCCCACTTCATAGCACCTTGGAACAGGCCAGAAACACCGCTCTTATCTACTATCCCCATTTAAGAGCGTTTGATTTTTATCGCGAGATAAGAGCATCTCTCGTCATCGCAAACCCGAGAGCACTGACCTTCAGCGTCGTAAGTAGGGCTCCCTCCGCCTCCCCAACGCCAAGTTCGACAATCTTGGGGTACATATCTATAACGAGACCCAAGGCAAAACTTATATAATTGCATCGAGTGGACTCCAACCCTTGTGATCATGAACGAAGTTAACGCTCGTCGGACCTCGCTCGTCGTACAGAGAGACTATCACAATCGTGTACGTACTATCCATCCTATTATACGAGCGTACTACTGTGCAGTACTGCCGTATTGTGTAACTGTAGGATATGGTCTATTCGTCTGTTTGACTACCGTACCTAGCCTAGGAAACAACCCCGGGGGATAATGTTTTTGGGTTTTGCTATTATTTATCACCCGGGGTGGTTCCTGTGTTTGCGTGGTATCTAACCAGCTCAGGCGATAAAACGCATGCTGTATTTGGGTTTTATTTGGTTTAGCCACCAGGGGTGGTTTCTTGGGTGCCGGATGATATCGATGGGGGGTGATAGCACTACCATAGGTAATATTAGGTACGTTTATAACACCCACCCAGGCAGCAGACGGGGTGATAGTGGGGGGGGCGATACAGCAAGCTGGGATAATTGGTACACCAATTCGTACGAAATCTTATCATTTCGGCAGCCATTTTAATTTTTTCGATCCTCTAAGCCGGTGATCCACATGCCATTTTTTTTGGGGTGAGTGATCCTCCAAGCCGGTGATCCACATGCTTTTTTTTTGTTGGTAATCCTCCAAGCACGGTGATCCTTCAACGCACTACACCGGGGGATGATATGAAGTGGGTGACAACAACGTGTAAAACACCGTCGTAGTGTACGTGTATCACTTGCTCTGAAAGAGTCCGGGGGCACCGCGCTGCTTATGTGGCTGGTGCGCCACACTCTGCTGTTGGACCTTGAGGGGCTGATGCAGATTAAGTGGTTCGGGGACGGGCGAAATTAGATGCGAGCTTAGCTCCCTCACTCGTGGCTTGAGGCGCGATCGCAGGCGGTGCCGGGGGCCCCAGGCGACGGTGCCGGAACCACAGGCGCGTTTTGTCCACCGTGACGGTCCACCCCTACAGAACAGGGCTCTAAGCGTACCCAACAATCTTGATCTCAATGTGCGGTGCCGTCGTGCACCTTCGCGCCATTTTTGTGTGGGCGCCGGGTGATTATGTTTGTTGGCGTTTGATCGAAAGCCCTACGACTACAGGGAGGTTGCATCTAGTTAACACCGGTGGTCAACTTGGCTTTTTGTAGATTTGTTCTTTTTCATCGCTGGGTTTGATTTCCTGTGATGAGGTGGTATCTTAGAGAAAGTGATATCTTCGGCCACATGCGGTAGGTACTATTACGGGGGACCATAGTATACAGGACCTACTCTAGACACAATAGGACCTACTACTACTACTACTACTACTACTACTACTACTACTACTACTACTACTACTGTAGACACCAAAACCTACGTATTTCCCTATTTTTGCTAACAACCTTTGGTCCATAGTTAGTAGGACCTACTGTAGACACAGTGGAACCTGCTGTTGACACCAAAACCTACGCATTTCCCTATTTTTGCTACTGTAGCAATATTTGGTCCTATTTACTATGGTCCCCCGCAATAGACAACTTCGATAGTTCGCCCGTTCGTCGGTTGAAGTTAAGATTTATCGTGTAACTGTAAGATTCGGTCTATTCATCGCCTGTTCGACTGCTCGACGGCTTGGACTGTTCGTCCGTTCGTCCGTTCCGTCCGTTGTCCATAATTCTTCGCTTCGAACGCACGCATGGGCACGGGACATGGACATGGGGTTCTTTCGTGAACGGTATGGGGGAATCCACTCTGCTGCTGCTTCTTCTTCTTCTGCTATTGTAGCAATATCAACGCACAAACGTACACCCTATAGGGTCCAGGCGCGTTGATCAAGGCTGTGTCGTCAATTATATGAATAATAGCAGTTGGGTCGGGAAACGAATGCATACAGACAAGTAGTGTGTCCGGGCTTTGCCTCGTTCATATCATAGGCACTCTTCTTGATGGTACGTATGTGATTTGAGAGATTTTAAATTTTGGACCTTGCAGTTTAGAACAACAGTAATAACCGACTTCTGGGCTACACAGCAGCACAGGTAGGTGCGAAGCTACGGCGCCTTGATCAGTGCGTTGCGAGTTAGGGGATCCCCGAGTTAAGGCATCCTGAGATCCCCAAAGCTTTGCGGGATCCCAGACATACGTTAGACGACGCAACATTTTGACCAACACACCTGGCATATAGCCTGCACGTTCTTGCATTGGTTTTGCTACAGCAACATTGTTACAGTATTATACTCGTAGCACCTGCAGCAAATGAATTGTCGATGTATCTATGCTTTGAAAACACCTGAGTACTACAGTAATGTAACTGCAGTACATACAGTATAGGATAGATCAAATTCGTAAACACCGTTTCATTCTAAAGGTAAAATGTAGAACAGCAAAAAAACAAAGTGCACCGGTAAGCGACAACAATCAGGCAGCAGACAAGATATAGAACACGTGCGCTCGAAGTATTACGCAGCTTGCAAAGATGGGTACTCGTATGCTTAACTGTGGTCGAACTCGCAGATAGATGTCGGTTGGTCCTCGCCGATCATGAAACAACTCTATGTCTATATACTACGTGCAGGCATGCGTGCGTGCGAATCGAAGTGAATACATCTGGACAACGCAAGAACGGACGAAAACTCCACGCCGTCGAGTAGTCGAACAGAAGAATATGCCGTTACGAAATATTACAGTTACTCGTGCATATAATAGGACTACTGTATTACAGTACAGTACATCGGACGATCGGACGAACATTCCAAGACGTTGTGTATAGTCCAACAGGCGAATAGACCATATCCTACAGTTACACGAAACTGAGAAGTACTTAAGTATAGTATACGTACAGTACAGCAGTAATATCGCATATTTTGGTTTCCTGCTGTTGTATGAGGGACACTCTGTACCACAGTTTCTTACAGGAGTACTATGACGAGCGTTAGGAGCCGAAAGGCTATACTCCTTCGTACACACAAGTTGACGTCCAATCGACGCAAACGTGGAAGCTTTTTGGGTCTCTCGACATTGGATGTGTACCCAGGATTGCCAAACTTGGCTTTGGGGAGGCGGAGGGAGCCCTATTTACGACGGTGAAGGGCAGTGCTCCTGCGCTTGCGATGACGAGAGATGGTCCGACCACAACCTGCTCGGGCGCGCCTCGTGTGTTCCTGTGATGGCACATCTCATCTTCGGATGGGTTGGACTGGCTCTTTCGGTGGCAGCACTGTGTCAAGTGGTGTACCAGCTCTATCGACAGGTAAGCCCGGCATTTTGCACTACGTAGATACCTGCTGGGTCTCAGCATCGGGAAACCGGCGAGAAGGCGGGTTCGAAAACTTGGTTTGGTATTATATGCAACGGGATTACAGTACACGGTATTAAGAAAATTTCCGCGCATCGGACAGACCTGATCGGTAAATAACCTGTGTTCTCAAGGGGACACAGACCCCCGGGTTATACGATCTGCACGGCCTAGATCGTGTTGGCGGTTGTGGAGCCGTACGAGCTGAATGGTGTAGCGTACGATTCCTGGGTTGCATTTGTATTAAAGATAATCATGCACATACATGTCCCAACGACGAAATATCTCCGAGTTACTGTGTAGGTGATCTACTGTGCGTAGGTCGGTATCTGTGCAACGTGTGATATTTCCCAACCGGGTACCATGTGTCTCCACGAGATATCTCTCATGGCATAACAGTTTCTTCCTGTAGGACACCCCTGAAACATTCCATGGGGTTACATGTACCCCATGGGACATGGCATGGGGTCAGATAACTCCCAAGGGATATCCCACGGGGAATTCCATGGAAATGTTCTTATCCAATGGGATGTTATCTGATAACGGGCATCCAGGTCATGGTTTTGCAATGGATAACCCATCGGAAATAATACTGTCCGTGAAATACCCCGGGGGATACCAAACTCTCCGTGACACATTCCAGGAGGTAAACGGTTTTCTACCGGGACGGGATATCCCAAGGGTTTGTTCTGTAGGGTACGAACCAAATTATACCCGGGGTAGTTGCTCGGTAAATGGACTACCGAACCATATTTCAGAGTGTTCGGTACGGCCGAAATACCCGACCGAATCATACTGAAAGGTTCGGTACGAGTTCAGTATCCTTCCGAACCATACCGGAAATTTGCGTACGGTCTCAATGCCCTATCGAACCATACCGGAGAGCCCGGTACTGCAGTAACTCAGCACTGGTACCTGCGCACTTTGATAAAGAAGGTGTGTAACGTTTTACAGGGGGTATATATTCTATCTAAGGGGTTCGGTAAGGCCTCAATACTTTATTAGTACAAACCCATTCTGGACTGTTCAACACGGCCTCAATACCCTACCGGAGAGTGAGATATGGATTAAATACCCTACCTAGCCGTACCGCAGAGTCCGGTACGACCAACGAAAATACCTCTTCGTATCCGACGAAAATAAAGGCGATCCGATGGGAATAGTGTCTCATGGGCGATTACATCACATAGGATATCCCATGGGAATCGTATGCGCCATATACAATAGAACTCAAAGAATATCCCATGGCAAACTCCATGGAAATCCCATGGGCGCCCTCCGTGGTTATGTGTTCAGAAACGAGTTTTTCCTTCCCAGTTGGATAAAAAAAAGTGATAAGACGACTTCATGGATCGTTCTAAAACACGCCCAAACTCGTACAAATAGAAAAAGGGACAAACGAACTAAAGGTGTCGTATTGCCTCGAAAGCACAAATCACCGCTTTCCCGGTTTCACCCATCGTTGTCCTTTTCGCCAGTGGACCCAGCTTGGTCGCTTTAGTAGGGCTAGAACTGCACTAATACGTGATCCGTGAACGGTTAGAGCTGGCGGAGGCTCGAGATATTCATATAGGAACCTTCGGCTCGTCCAAAAACTGACTTTTGAAGCACCGTAGCTGGCGCGGAGTTGTGAATTATTTTAGAACAACCCGGAAGAGAGGGCATTCTAGCCAAACGTCCCAGGGGGGCATTTTAGTCCTTGTTAGCCTCCCGAAGTGCCGAATGTCTACGCCGCACATGCACCTAATTCAGCAGCAAGTGCATATTCGCGATCCAAGTGGCTGAATGGGTGCGCATTGAATCGTTCGCGTCTTAGGATGCATGTGTCAAGTCTTTACACGCAAAGCACCCACAAAGAAAAAAAACAGACAAAACATGTAACCGCGGATGGCGCTCATGGGGCCTCCCATGGAAGTCCAAATATTATCGCACGGGATGTCCCATAGTATTTCGCTTGGATATCCTTTGAAACTGCTGGTTGTGCAATACGGCATATACCCTGGACGAGGAGAGTGTCTCGCCCTTTCTCCGGCTTCGGTTGTTGCTCCCCCCCTTTCTCACCCTTCACCTTGGGAGGCGTGCTACGATGGGGGTATTGCATTTTGGCCAAAATGTCACTCGGAACAGACGGGACTCCTACAACTGAGGAACTGCTCTATATTTACACAACATCTCGTTGAAATTGTATTGAAAGCAATGATGTTGTTGGAAATTTGGGCACCTAGGCTACGGGACTGTTCATCGGGTTGCGCTCTCAGAATCAGTTTATGAGTGGGGTATGGAGGTCGTCGAGTGGCGAGCCTCAGAAGGTGACGACAGACGCCCTACCCCGACTGTCTCATGCGTCTGCTGCATAACCATATCCTTCACCACACATCAGGGTTAACACCGAACCGCTCCACAGCCAGCCGTATAATACGTCGAACCGCATAAAGTGCGTCGATGGACAACCATGGCGCCAATACTTATTAATGATGTAGACCCTGCTCCACGCTGAACCAGTTCGAACGCTCGCCACCATTCTCCTGGATGCGAGGTCCCTTTCCATTCAGGAACTAGCGTATGTCCGCGAGTACCTTTAGCGGTACGCCAAGTTGATCGAATACGATCTACACGAGTGAGTTGTTGATGTTGTTGTTCTCACATTAAATCATCGCTAAAATCCAGTCCGTGGTCACAGGACAGGCTCCAATAGCCCATGAGTGGAAGAATACCTCTGGCAAGATAGAAATACATACAGGAATAACACGCATACGAAGTAACTTAAGCAAATCGTACCCCCCAGTTGAGAAAAAAAAAAATAAAGTGCTCAGCGTATGTACATACCTGGTATTAGATACATACGTTGTACGTACGTTGCACGACTGGCAGCAGGACACTGAAGTTTTTTTTTTACAGCTATCATCACACATCACACAGGATCGGCGGAGAGATATTTTTAGCACAAACACAAAAAATATCTCTCCGCCGATCCTGTGTGATGTGTGATGATAGCTGAAAAAAAAAAAACGTACGAGTACAAAAATATCACAAAATGCCGTTTCGCGGATCAGGGTAGGAGACTTACGTATATTTTGCTGCTTGTAAGCGCAACTCGTGCTCGACCCAGGGATGAGGGGTGCACGTGATATTTGGCGTGGCCACTACACTGTACTAGAGGGTTCGAGGAGAGCAGTCGGCGAGGCATTTGGTCTCACCCTTCGGAGGTGAGGCTGCCTGCCGTCCAGATTCGCCAAGTGACAGATGTCCCCCAAAATGTTCA
>JAYJME010004261.1:0-11117 GCA_036873775.1 Costaria costata
ACCGGCTTGGCCGTCTCCTACGACCTGGCAATGAGGGCAGCGACAATGGGTCGCCGGGAAGAGGGGCAGAGTGCACCTGGCTAGTGCTGCCGGAGCGGGGACGATCTCACTTCGGGGGAACAGCAGGAGACCAGGGCAGAATAGTTGCGGTCATGGCGATGCAAAGGGGGGCCGCGGGGCGGGGCGGGGGCTGGAGGGGAATGCCTGGGGCCGGTGGATGGAGCTGTTCGGGTATTTTCGAATATTTATTTGGGGGGGGGGCGCGCGCTACAGATGGGATACAGGAGCTGGGGGGTTGAGAGGCGTGGGCGAGAGGGCAGGCGACGTACCGCTTAACGAGTGAGCTGGAGAAGGTGGCGGCGAAATGGCGATCGCAGGGAAGGGGAGCAGTGGCGGAACGGGTACCGGAACTGTTAGCGCTTCACTCAGGAAGGGTAGGAGGAGCTATGAGGCGGACGGAGTCGGAAGCCCTACCGCGGGTGATCCAAGGACAGGGGACATGGGCGTTGCAGGCGTTCATGGGCTACATAAGGTCGAGATGGAAGGATCCACTGTGGGTTCAAATGGGTTGGTGGGAAGGAAAACGTAGCCGAGTAGGCAGCCGAGGCAGGGGGGCGAGGTGTGGTGTGCAGAAGACGGCAAGGGGAGAGACAGGATGAGAACGCGGCTTCTGAATGGGATTGGCTGTTGAGGTTGCCTGTCAGAGTGGGGGGCAGGTCAGCCGCGTACATCAGCTAGAATTCGTAGGAGACGGGGGAGGTGGGGTAGGGGGAAATGGACGAGGGGGGCCCTTCACAGTTTCATCCACCTCTCCCGTGGGCGACACGGACTACTAATGAAGATGCATTTTTCGTGAAGAGTAGACCAAATTGCTAGATCTATGATGTATACGTACAGGTCGTATGATACGTATACGTATACGTACAAGCTCTGGGTCGTACGGGGTAAACTCTTACGAGTATGTTCCGCCAAGTTGCTGGATCACGGATCAGGCATCATGGAGAGGGCAGGGAGGCAGGGACGTGGCTAGCGTCGGCTTGACTAAGGGTCATCGCCTCCACGCAGCAGAGAGTTGTCCAGTTGGATGTCTGCATCGCTCTGCCCTACAAGCACCCATCTGTTTTTCAGCGTCGCATCCAGTTATTTTTGACGATATTTTGGTGTATGTGCATTCTTTCTACCTAACGACATAGTACATTCATTGTTGTGTTCTGTACTGATTCTTCTCCCTGTGTGTCTTCCTTTCTACTTACCCAACATCAATCTCAGTACACCTATTATTGTCCGTTCTGATTCATCCTAGAGAGATATACCTGGTACAAACCCTGTGGTCACGTGGTCACAGACTGGTGTGAGACGCGAGAAACGAGAAACGTGAAAAACGAGGTGCGCCCTATCATGCGCAGGAGCAACCTGCCAAACGCTATGTGCAGATTGGCCGAGGCTGGTCTTCTTTCGGCCGCTCGGAGGTTTTTGGGAAAAACGCCACCAAATCACGCGGCGGAGCCGCTGGCGACCCCGAGCCCCCCAAAGGGTTGGGGTTGGGGTTGGGGTTGGGGTTCGGGTTCGGGTTCGGGTTCGGGTTCGGGTTGGTGTTAATTCTGGGGTCGCGCTGGTCTTGGCGGACATGGGAAGTTGAAATTGACAACACACAACCTCCTGCACATACTCGTAAATAGCTTTTGCAGGTTGCTCCTGTACATAATAGGGCACGCCGACAAACGACGGGTGAAACCGGTGGCCGGAGCCGGTAGTTGCTCGTATTACGTTTTTGTTTGGGACTTGGGACCCTGAGATGACCAAAAATCACTCGCTAAATATACCCACGTCCAAGCCACGTCGGATCAGATCACGATCTACTTACGAGTACTACGTAGACCACGGTCTACTTGATTGCCGGTAGATCCTAACCTGCCGGTATGAAATGTTGTGCAGGATCATCTCCGCATACTATCCAACCCACAGGAAACATGTCCTATAAAAATAGACCATGTAGATTATACGGCTCCGACCCCGTAACAACATGAGCTAGATTCTACTTCTCAGAAACCTGCCTGCCGTGAAATATCTACAGCAGTAGTAGTAGTAGTAGATAATGAAGTGGATGTTCGTAAGTCCCAAGTCTGGATGCCTGACCGCCCTGTGGTCTGATGAGATGCCTTAGATCGTTGGATTATTAGCAGAGACAGCGAGAAGAGAGCGAGCTCGAAGCTCGGGGCTCGGGTTCGGTAGAATTGGATCATAATGCCTCCCAATATTTGGGCAATCCCCTACTGAATGTAACCGTCACAATGCTGGAAGACCACAAACAACAAACACCCTCCCTGGCTCTTCACAGCAGTGACGAGACCAAAACAAAACGTTCTTGAAAACTATGGTCTAAAAACCAGCCAAATACAGTCCCGCAGGAGGAAACCCGGACACCGGGCAAAACCCCCCTGTATACAACATATACTTCAAACCATTACAATGAAAACAACAGCCGCATTCCAGACGATGACCATGGCCAGAAGATGCCAAGTGGTGCCCTACTCACCCATGCCCCTCAAAGTAGCGTGGGGCGTCGACCTGACGAATTATTCCTCGCACAACTCAAACATGGTCCTAATCGCTGAATATATTCATAACCCTATCCATCTCCCAACGGCAGATTCAACAGGAACCTACGGTGAGATTGAAAAGGGGTCGCAGAAAGGGATTTCGTCAGAATATCCGCATGCTGCTTCTCCGAAGCTACATAATCAATATCAACCTTCTTCGAACGAAGCAGCTCCCGAGCGAAGTGAAAGCGCACGTCAACGTGCTTGCTTGGAGCAGAGCTAAGAGGGTTCTCAGCCAACGCTATGGCCCCCTGACTGTCTTCGTAAACCCGGACGCATGATCCGTTTAACTCTGAACAAATAAACGACAAGACCGCGCCGGTGAACAAAGCTTCCTTCACCCCTTCACCTAGGGCTACGCACTCTGCTTCAGTTGTGGACATCGTTATACATCTCTGCGTCGTGCTACTTGCCCAGCTCACGGCCGCAGCCCCCTAGGTAACAACCGTCCCCGATACCGACCGCCTGTCGTTAGACTTGTCGGCATAGTTGGCATCCCTATAAGCAGTTAAGTCTGCTCCCGAACCCCATACAAAAGTCAATCCCACACCCCTGGTCCCGTGAAGGTACGCCACAATCTTCAGAACTGCCGTCCAGTGCCTGTGGGTGGGGTTATGAGAGTGGCGGGCAACAGCGCGCACAGCATTCGCGATGTCCGGCCTCGTCATGGTCGACAGCCACATCAAGCTGCCCACAGCTTCCCTGTACGGCCAGTCTCCGCTCGGTTCGTTCTCCTCTCTTGGACCTAGTTCCACACCGGGGGTTGCAGGAATGTCAGACGATGAGTTAACGCCAAAACGATTCAACATGCTCTCAATGAATGCCTGCTGCGTAATTTCCAAAGTCCCCAATTCCCAGTTGCGATCGAACGCGCAACCCGTGTACCAAGTCAGTTCTCCGAGGTTATTGGTTGGGAATTATTTCACAAGCGCGGCATGAAAGTCTTTGCATACCTCGTCCGAGCCTGCTCACAATGTCATCCACATGAACGGCCATAATCAATGCTACCTTGCCATTCACAACCAAACGAAAAACACACGGATCAGTCCTGCATTGCCCCATACCGCACTCGACTAAGGTCTCTACCAGTAATCTGGCCCACTGCCGTCCGCTCTGTTTCAGGCCATACAGTGACATGTCACCACACCCACCGGGTAGTTTCATGTAGATGTCATGGTCGAGTTGTGCGCGAACAAAAGCTTGGGCGACGTAGAGAGGGAAAAACTTGAGTCCCTTCTCATTTGCTACAGCCGCCAGAATTTGAACTGACGCTGACGAGGGAGTTGGTGCAAATGTCTGGAAGTAACCTACATCTTGCACCTGGCTAAACCCCTTAGCCACGAGTCTAGCCTTTGTTTTGACTATTAACCTGTCCGTATCCGTCTTATACGTAAATACCCACTTCGCACCTACTGGTTTCCGCCCCTGTGGCGGAATCGCGGCTTCGTAAGTTCCGGTCGTTTTGTGACCGACCAACTCTACTTGCATGGCCTCGTACCACGCCGCTCTGTACTCGGAACGCTCAACGACTTCTACGGACTGCGGGGGCGGTTCTACGTCTGCTGGGAAACCACTCGGCATGCGCACGCTTAACTCCCCTTTTGTTTCCTCAGGCACTTCAGCCGTCATGGCCAATGCGTCCTCCGTGGTCCAGGATGGGCTCTTCGATAGACTCCAAGATGTCGTCCACTCATATGCTGCCACAAGCAGCGCGTCTGCGATAGCGTCGTCCATCCTTGGCTGATGCTCAGCAGATTCTCCCTCTCGGCGACTGTGGCCCCGGGTTCGGCCCTCTACTGTCGCGGGGAGCCGTCCCCAGTTGCTGAGCTAATGCGCTGCCCTCTCCGACAGGATCGCAGGGGTGTCCTCACCCTCCCCTTGGTCGATGTCGGGAGTCAATGCTGCGCTAAGGTCACTATCGGCCCTCCCTTCCGGGGCCGAGGAGGCGTCCATCGCGCCCCCTGGAGACGAACCAATCGTCTTGGTTTCGGCCCTCCCTACCGGGGCCGAGGAGGCGTCCATCGCGCCCCCTGGAGACGAACCAATCGTCTTTGTTTCGGCCCTCCCTACCGGGGCCGAGGAGGCGTCCATCGCGCCCCCCGGAGACGAACCAATCGTCTCTGTTTCGGCCCTCCCTGCCGGGGTCGAAGAGGCGTCCACCGCACCCCTCGGAGACGAACCAATCGTCTCGGTTTCGGCCCTCCCTGCCGGGGCCGAGGAGGCATCCACCGCGCCCCCCGGAGACGAACCAATCGTCTCCAATGCCCCGCCGCCGGCATCACCGACGGCAGGAGCCTTTTGTGCGCGCTCACGCAAGAACGCGTCCAAATAGAAACCCCACGTCAAGTCGAGGTTGTCCATGTGAGCCAGATCGTCGATCAGCTCATCTGCCGCCCCCCCACTACCTCGTTCCGACGTGCTCACGTCAGCGGCGACGGACCCCTCCTCTTCCGTCGACAAGGAGTCAGTCGCCTGCGCATTAGTAGGGAGTGAGGGCGACACGCGTTGCCAGATGACATGGCGCGTATTCAGCACAGTGCGTTGCCTCGTCAGCACGTGTACGGAGTCCCGAGGATAGTTAGGTGCAGGACCAAGGTAAACGCACTCCTGCGCTTTCGCCTGCGACTTATTCTCCCTCATCACCTTGCAATAGCCCGGCTTGAGAAAAGGGAGAAGCACTACCGGCGGGGGGCTACCATGCCACATCTCATGCGGCGACTTGCTCTCTGTGTTTGCTGTGGTCGCCGTGCGGTTCAGAGCATCGCATGCACAGTGGGACGCTTCAGCCCACACCGACGCGGTTGCTGGCAAGTTAGCGCTGGGAAAAATTTCAGAAGCCTGGATCCGGCCCGCCATTGCGGCCATCTCAATCAAACCTAGCGCGCGCTCTGCCACCCCATTGGATTGGGGACTGTCGGCCGTCGTGAACTCCTGCTTGATACCTCTCGATCTGCACAGGTCGCAAACTTTCCCCCGTCGGAATTCACCACCACCGTCTGATCGAACGATTACCACCTTGGAAGGGACACCGTCCGCCGGGGAGTCCGCGAGAAACTGCTCGAACAATTCCGCGGCGTCCGACTTGTGGCGCAAAACGTACACCCACATATACCGGGAAAAATCATCGCGCACAATGAGGGTGTACCGTTTCCTCCCGATGGACTCTACCGCGTTCGGGCCGCTCAAATCCACAAACACCCGCCGGAGTTTATTATCTGAGCGTGTGTGCGTGGACTGCTTGATACCTTTGCGAAAGCCCTTGGTTTCGGAGCACCCCCGGCACTCCTGTAGTTCCCCCTCGAGAACAACCCCTTGCTGCTCCACCGTCTTGCGGAGTAAAACCTCGTGAGAGTGCCCAGCAACGCAGTGTAAGTCGTTGATGTTAACTGCAGACTTGTTGGGCGGTTGCCCCGGGGTGAGTACAGCACAGGCAGCTTCCCCACTACTGCTGTCAACTCTGTAGATGTAAACTTTCTACAGGGTTCCACTCAACGGAAAGGCGATCGAGCGCCCTGACTTCAGTCTTACAGTGATCCCCGTGGGGCGCCCATCGAAAACGTGGCCGTCCTTGATGAGAGTGGGCAGGGAAAACAGGTGATAACGGAGGTCCGGCACGTGCGCAACGTTAGTCAGCAACACGCGTACGAGATCATTTCCGGACCGAAAAACAACGCTGATGTCGCTATGTCCCTCGATCGATCGCGTTGTGCCGTCGGCAGTGCGTAGCTTGAGATTACACTCCCTGTAATTGGTCATGCAGTCTGCAAAGGGCGTCATGTGAGTAGACGCCCCGCTATCGCAAATCCAGGCCTCGTCTCCTACCTCCCAACCTGGCTCACCATCTCCCACTCTGCTCCTTACATCGCCACACTCGCCTGTCACTTCGGCCCTGAAAGCTGAAGCCTGGACCGCATCTTCCTCATCGTCGTCGTCGGCCCTCGCTCCAACCACACTCGTCACCGCCAGTACAGCCTCTTCCTTCGCCGTGGGGCAGACAGCATCAGTATGCCCCCTTCCGTTGCATTGGCAGCACAGTTTCTCCTTGCAGTCGCCGCGCCAATGACCCTTCTTGCCACACCTGAAACACCCCCCGTGGGGGCATTTCCTTCGGTGGCTTTGGCGTTTCTTCCATTGCCACCGGCTGCTACGGCCGAGCCACCACCGTCCTCGGTGGTGCCTTTACCGCCTCGACCGTGCCGTCTCCATCGTCCGTCTCTTCCTCTTTCGCAGCCTCCAACCCTTCCGCGGCGCCGCCGGCACACCCGCCAGCGTACATCACGTGGCCCGCGTTCTACCCCTTCTTCCTGTTTCCAGAAAGTCGGTGATGCCGTTCTCGAACAGCCTTGATGGTCTCATCGCGGCCGATGCTGTCGCGAGAGACCAGGTTCCGAGACTCTCCCTCGTACTCGGCACGGAGAGCATCTATGAAGGTAGTGTACAGCATGGTGTCGTCGATGGTCATACCCGCATTCCGCATTTCCGCGGCAAGATCTTCAATTCTACCCGTCTCTTCTAGAGGGGTGCTACCCGACGCTGTTTCAAAGCTGTGAAGGCGTCGGGAGAGGTCAGACTTGGCCCCCGTTGTCTGGGGGCCGTGCCACGACAGAAGAGCGTCCCACGCTTCCCGTGGCGAAGTACACCGATGCAGTATACTCTTGTCACTTTGCTCTTGAGAGCCGTTGCCAGGAAAATCCACGCCAACGTATGACGCTGTACGCTGTGGACGCTGTACCCTCTGGCAACAAGTACCTCGTTTTCGGTGTCCAACTCCCCTACCGGTATGTATTCGGGTGGGTCAGACACAAAGGCTCCCAAAAAGCCGACACGTTTTGCGTGAAAACGAGCATCTCTTGTCCAAGGATTAAAATCGGCCTTTAGTCCACTGGAAATCGGCCCAGCTTGATGCTTGAAACCGACACGGCGAGACGACGAGAAATCTAACCCAACACCAAACTCACCGGTGGGGTATGAACCCCCCGCTCCAGCTCTCCCTGGCTGGGCTGGCTGTCCTCTCGCCGGGCCAACCTCTGCTGGAACATCAGCGTCTCCGTGTCCCAGCTCTCCGAAATTCCGCGATCCATCACGAAAAATCGCCTATCCTCCTGACTGTACAGCAGCAGTAGCAGTCCCTACAGCAGCAGCAGTGTTGACCTCAGCACCACTGGACTCTTGTACAGCAGCGGGTGGAGCCCCGCCTCGGCTCTCCCCTTCGACAGCGCCGCCCTCAGTGCTGTCGGACTCCGACCGGCCGCTGTTCCTTGTGAATTCGGCCATCATCTGCCTCATTGCTGCCAACGTTGAAGCTTGGTGCTGTCTCATCATCAGCTCGACATCGAGTCTAACTAAGCTGTTGAACATCCGACGTTCCGTCCCCACCACGGTCCGAACCTTTCGAAGACATTCTTTCTTCCTGGTACCACACCACGAACGAGAACACTAGCGTATTCGTAAGTCCCAAGTCTGGATGCCTGACCGCCCTGCGGTCTGATGATATGCCTTTGATCATTGGATTAGCAGAGACAGCGAGAAGAGAGCGAGCTCGAGCTCGGGTTTCCTCGGTAGAATTGGATCATAGTGCCTCCCAATATTTGGGCAATTCTCTACTGAATGTAACTGTCACAATGCTGGAAGACCACAAACGAACAGTGGAAACATATCTTACTGCTGATGATTTGGTGTGGTATGTACGTATATCAGTATCAAAATCGCGAGCGCGCCGCAACATGAGTAGGATCCGCTGCGCCCACGTGATACGACTCCTTGCTTTCCAGCTCTGGGACAACCGAGGCGGTGGCTGATGTTTGCTGCATATTCGCCATTTTTGCGGTTGCATTTTCATACTTCCCCTCTGAAGTGCATGCGTATATATATATCGGGTATATACGCCGTATTATACTGCATTTCTGTAGGTGCTGCAACAGTAGACGGGTACATACACGTCGATCGCGCGAGTTCTATGAGTGCGATACTATGGTAGCTATGGTACGCGCCAGGTACTATTTTATAACAATATTTTGGTCCATAGTTAATAGGACCTACTGTAGACGCAATAGGACCTGACTGTAGACACGATAGTATGTTATAAGGCTTAGTTTGGCTAGGCGATTAGTTAACCTTTTACCAGTAGTCCAACAGACTAATACCTTAACAAATGGCGTCGTCGGCAGGACACGAACCTGCGCGTGAAATCACAACGGGTTTCCAATCCATTCCCTTAACCACTCGGGCACGACGAACATTTCTGCTTCGTTTATATTATCTCGTCTCTATCCACGCCGCCATTCCACGGACGAACACAAAGAAGAAGGGTGCAGGGTACAGGTCGCGGTTCGTACTTCTGGTTCTGAGGGAGGACTCTTGCTCTTGCCCCATCCTGACGGACCTTTACACAACAGTAGATCTCCCATTTATCCAAACTGCGCTATTCACTAGCTACTATTCACACCTGCGTATGACAAGCTGGACGTCACGTATCGCACGAGGTTCCTAGATCTATCCATATGACAAGCTTGACGTCACGTGTCGCACGAAGTTCCTAAATCATCATATAGCGCTCTGTCACGTTATCATACTGACCCCCTTGAACAGTGAAAGACCGTGACATAGCCACTTTTTGTTGAGGACCTACCTACAGTAGTGCTGGCGCTATTACGGGGGACCATAGTTAATAGGACCTACTGTGGACATAATAGGACCTACTGTAGACACCAAAACCTAAGTATATTTCCCTATTTTTGCTAACAATATTTGGTCCATAGTTAATAAGACCTACTGTAGACACAATATGACCTACTGTAGACACCAAAACCAACATGTTTCCCTGTTGTTGCTAACAATGTTTGGTCCTGTTTACTATGGTTCCCCGCAATAGCGGCGGAACTTATATCCCGGCTAACCACAGGCCTTCAAAACGGTCAAGAATATTCAGTCAGGCGTTTCCGTAGGAAGATGGGTTCCCCCCCGCCCCCCAGTTTTTTCGAGCCGGTTCCAGGTACTGTATGACATGTCTGCACAAATTTTCATGCAAAAAATCGAAGACATGACCTGCGTGTGTTCAGTATTGAGTAGATTATAACGCCAAAAGTCGACTATACACTAAAAACAAGTCATCACAAGGAATCGACGAAAATTGCACCCTTTTAGGCACTAAAATCCAAAACTTGACGTGTTTTTTTCGAGTCAGACCGTGAATTTCTGCACACGTGTTCTTTATGTCCTTCCCGAGGCTTGACCCACGGGGTTTTTTCTTTTTCTTTTTCTTTTTGCCGAAAATGATTGGCCTAAGGTGGTGCAGATTTTCCCAAAAAATCTCAAATAACGAAAAACCGGGCAAAAAGAAAAACAAACAAACAAACAAAAAACGATGGGTCAAGTTTCTGAAAGGGCTCATAGAAGACAGTGTGCAAAATTTCACGATCTGACTAAAACAAAAACACGTAAAAAATTGCCGGGGAATGAATTTCCGTCGTTTTACTTGATAACTATTATAGCCTATGCTAAGAACCGCTTGTGAGGCGGACTTCGGCCCCTTGTGCGTCCTTTCTTGCATATGGATGACAGCGTCGAATTGATTGATTTGCTTTCTGGCGTGGCCACTTCCAGAGGCAGCAATGGGTGTCCTATGTAACCGCCTCGTGGGTGCCTGACCTTGTTTACGTGATGTGACCATCCCCCTTGTGCGCGGAGCGCCAACGGCAACATAGAGGCGTCGGTTAACTCAAACATAACGACGCCGTTGGTCCGACCCCTTGCACTTGGCCTTCCAAACGCTTACAAAAACCTTTTAACCCTCCAACGGTAACATAGAGCCGTTGGTCCGACCCCTCGCACTTTGCCCAAAAACGCTCACAAAACCTTTTTTTGCCCCCTTATATCCGCGCCCACGTGTTTGAGGACAAAGTGCTCAAAACAAGAAAATTGTAGCATAGAAGACTATATAATCGAAGACCTAAAAAAAACAAAAAAAAACAACAACAAACGCTCCTGTGGAATTTAACCCCTATTCACCACACCAATGGGACATTTCTCCAACCAGTTCAAAGTGGCGTAGCTGAGGGTAAAAGGCCGAGGGTGCACCCCGACCCCCCATCACCCGTTCTCGGGGATCGCGCTGAGGGCCCCAGCTTGGCCAGGGGGCACTGGCGTCAGACTACCACCACCGGCGCTTAGAACGCGCTTCGCCACTTGCGCCTCGAGGTCCTTCATGTGGCTCCAGTGCGCCTCGGTCATCATCCCGTCTCCGTGAGAAAGCGCCGTGAGTCTCGCCACCGTCAGCATCCGGTGGAAGTCTTCCGCCTGTCGGTCCGGGTTTCGAGTTACGAAAGGCGTTACAAAAAGGCGTTACAAAAGGCGTTGCGACGCATGCTACTATTACGGGTGACCATAGTTAATAGGACCTACTGCCGACACAACATAACATACAGTAGACACCAAAACCTACATATTTCCCTATTTTTGCTAACAATATTTGGTCCGTAGTTAATAGGACCTACTGTAGACACAATAGAACCTACTGTA
>JAYJME010004262.1:0-11116 GCA_036873775.1 Costaria costata
CGTGAAGCCAAATCGCGTGAAAATGGGCCTCCGGCAGGGCGCCTCCAGCGGGGCCCTCCGGGGGCGCATGCGGCGGGGCCCCCTAGGCCGGGGGGGGGGCTGCGGCTTCCCCCCGACTGCCAGTGCACTGGTCAGGTCCAGTATACTGGCATATGACGTCGTCAGTACATACTGTACTGGCCAGGGCTACCAGGGCCCAGCCCTACTAAAGGGACTTTGCTGTCGTAGTTTCCAGAGTACTTAAATCACATACTCTCATCGGCTCCACAGGCATCGCTCTAGAGCTCTACTGCGTACGACGTAGAGCTCCTAAGAAATGTAAAAAAAAAATGCATCCTTTGGAACATACTTCGTAGCCATGACACGGTTAGGCCGACTCCCTCGCTCCCGCTAGCTGTGCTTGTATAGTACCTGTCGGTTTTCATAGAGGCGATCTCCGCAACAAACACCTGCATCGTATAATAGGACGAAGGTGGCCTTTTTGAATTCTTCACACCTACTTCATGCAACGGAAATATCAACCATGTTGCTCAAAATCACAGTGGTCCCCCATGGCTGATTGACCTGTCACTCCTGTGCAATTTCAGCTCTCCACATCCAGGCGCACAAAATTGACTCAATTATCGCGCCTTTTTGGCTTCGTGAAGCGCTCCGCCGCAAGCACCGACCTCACCAAGGGCAGCCCTTAAAAGGCAAATCGGGTAGCGACAAAGAAGTACGTCGGTGCAATGTTTTTCACACGGAATCGCATCTGTCTTTGATACGCCTATAAATACCCCGGTGCTGGGCAGCTCCAATGGTCAGCAGATATCCGGAGATCTTGACGCCCGGGACGGAGCATGCCATCCTCAAGCCTTGAGTCAGATATCCATACGATAACACCCCTATGTGCGAGTTTTCCGCAGCTACGGCAGTATTGTACCAGTACTCGACTACACTCGGACCTTTATCACGTACGATAGTCCTTCGTTTTGCCGCACATGCAACCGTCGAGCTCAGGGCCACTACTGCTGTTCGTTGACTATTTGGTTGCCTACGATCGTTTCGGGTGTTGCACTCGGACTGTTTTTGCTCCTTTTCGTGCAGATGTTGAAGCTGGCGGTATGCTGCGCTGTGGTTTACATGGTGAGTCTCTGCTTTGAAACGTCGATCTTAATTTAGAGTGTGCTTCATCTACTATTTATATGTATAATAGAATTGCCTTGTCAGGTTGTAGATAGGCGCCGCGACGCAAAAAGCTTCAGCAGTGTGTGAGTTGCACTCGATTCTCCGGATGTTAGTTTCAGCGTAAAGGTAGAGGTGGCGTCACCTTGAAACGCCTGGGTGGAGTTTTTACGAGTAACCGCATGGAATACGTTGTTCGGGAATGTTGATCACGAACGTGCACGATTGCGCTTTTCAGGGGCAAACACCTGACTGCACCCCGGTGCGGTGCAACGATTCAAACGAATACATGTATAGTCAGATTCGCACCGCATTCGAGCAAAGCGCCCTGCTGTCCACTTTGCGCGTATCGTGGTCGGGCGGTCCGGTCCGTTCGACGATTATTCAGCTCTGTATTTTCGCTCGAGCAGCATATAGGGGTAGTCCGAGCATCGCCAAACTCATTGGTTCGATTAATCACGTTCTGAGTTACCACGTTATCGCTGCATATCGCTTTTAGAAATCTGCTGTGCTACGTACGCAAAACACGACCGTTCACATATATGCCCCAACGAGAATACAAGGCAGTGTTGCCTTCATCTCGCGAGTACCAGGTATGTGTTTAGTTTAATAGATCGCGCACGCACGACAGAACAGGGTTCGATGGTCGCCACGGGTTTTGACAAGTGCTGAATTGGCAGGGACTCGATATCCCCTAATATCCGACACTACCTTCGATACCTGAGATGAAAGGGAGAGGTTTTCACTGCTGCTGCCGCACGTTGCCTTCCGGCCGCATACCAGCTCAAACCCACGCTCTCTACCGCACTCTATCTTACAGGAATCTGGAGAATGGAGGACTTTCGTACGGAAATTGCGTGTGGATGTTGCTCGCAAGCCGCGGGAGGTCGCCAAGCTGACAATCCCAGCTTTGTTGTACACGGTGCAAAACAACATGCTGTACACCGCCCTGGCAAATCTCGATGCCGCCACATACAGCGTTTGTTACCAAACCAAAATCCTCACGACAGCTCTGTTCTCCATGATTCTCCTGAGGAAAAGGTTGAACCTTACGAAATGGGCGGCTCTCATTTTGCTTACCGTTGGCGTCGCCCTAGCAGAATTATCAGACTTATCCGCGAAGCGTGTCCCAAGCTTGAGCGCGAAAGAACACGCGCAATCACCGTTGCTTGGGTTCATGTGCGTCATGGCAGCAGCGTGTACCTCAGGCTTTGCAGGAGTTTACTTCGAGATGCTCTTGAAGGGTAGTAGAACGTCCTTGTGGATCAGAAACATCCAGATGGGTATCCCTAGTATCGTGATTTCCCTCCTTAGCGTAGTTTTGAAGGATTGGGCAAACGTGACCACAAACGGATTCCTCTACGGATACAACTGGGTTGTCGTAGGGGTAGTTTTGCTGCAAGCGATTGGAGGGTTGGTTGTTGCCGTGGTTGTTAAGTACGCCGACAACATTAGGAAGTCGTTTGCGACCGCGGTTTCGATCATCATCTCGTGCATCATGTCTACCTTCTTGTTTGATTTTCACCCCAACGGCATTTTTGTTCTTGGTGTTATGTGCGTGTGCGCATCCGTTTTCATTTACAGTAGGCCGCCAGCAGAAAAGGGGCTGCCATCGTTTCACAAGGTGCGATCCGTCACAAGACGTATTTGATACCCTCCTGGTATCCTGGTACCTAGTGTACAAAAGAGAGAGGACACCGCCCCCGATGGATCCCGGCATAGTTTTGGAAACCGTGGATTTATAGCGTATTGCAGATAAGATACACCATGTGCCCAACGCGAGTACTAGGTATCCGCCAAAAAATAAGGGCAAGTGTTTTGCGGTCACGGGGGCTCGAGCCTTAGGTGAAGGGATTTCTCCAAGATTGCATCCAGGACCTCGTTGAGCTCCTTGGCTGGAAAAGCTGGTCGAAGCCCTGCAGCGCCTATTCGCGCCCGTTGGTGCCCTCGAAGAGCGTCCATCCACACGGCCTTGTTGCCGGGGCAAGCGTGAATAGCTCGCCAAAATAGATGCTTGGCTTGTATATGATTCCCGCGCATGGCCTGCGCGTCATAGAATGGTAGCGCACTTTTTTTTAAAAATCAGATTGTGTACGTAGTCACAGGGAACAACGTCGCGAAACCTTATATAGTCGGACGATTTTGACGCGATACAACGGCCAGCCAAAGGGGTCCCGTGTATCATGTGGGAGCTGCATTGGGTAAATAAGCGAAATTTGCATTTGATTACCTCCAAGCTCATGTACATCCGCCACAGCATGGGGACCCTTCGACCGGTTGGATGGGTCACTGCCGATTCCATGAAGCGCCTCAGCCTGAACAGAGAGCAGCGGGGGTAGCAGAGGCACTGAGACGCATTTCACAAGCTATCTCGATGGATGTATCGATGTGGGTGGTACATGGTCTGACTATGGGGAAATACAAAGAGTCCGGTGGACAAAAAAAACAGGCAGTGCAGAAACCCTAGCAACCATTTTTTGTTTTAACTACCAATTCGCGACCCTTCACATACGGTAGGTAAAGTACAACTTTGCACACGGCAGGCCATCGTCAAACCTGGCATAAGATCCAGGGAGCCAACTCTTGACGCGAAGAGCTGAAGTGTCGACTTGTCCCGCGTCGGCTGGTGGTACAGCCGGAATGCTGCTCGTGTCGACTTCACGTGTGATGGCGGTTTGGCGTGCCTCGCGTACACAACGCATAACCTGTAACAAAGAAATACGAGAGTCAAGTATTACAACAGCAATGTGCGTACTGTTAATTATGAACGGTACAGAAAATTGGCCGGATACGCGCCCACCATCTCCCTGGCAGATCCGACCTACCGTTACTAAGCGATTATAATACTGTATACGTGGCCACAGGCGAGTCCACGCGCCGCGTCAACGGCAAAGGTAAATACTTACCTCTTCCACATAAGTGGCAACACAGGGGATTGACGCCTATGCTTCGTGTGGTTGCGAAACACGATACCAAAAAGCCAACAGAGGCGTCCGCGCTGTTCGCCGCCAACCCCGCTGAGTCGTGATTATCTTACCTGCTATATTCGGCCTTGGGCAACTCTATCTGACCTGATGGACGGCAGAAAATATACCCCATCCACATAAGTGGTAACACAACGATAGACGTCCATGCTTTGCGTGGTTACGAAACACGACACCAAAAAACCCGACAGAGGCGTCCGCGATTTAGCCGCCAACTCCGCTGTGTCGTGACTACCTCACTGCCATATTCGGCCTCGGGCAACTCTATCTGACCTGATGCGTGGCGGAAAAAATCCACTCTATCGGGGTTGGCCCTTGCTCCCACACCAAAGCTCGTCTTCGAGACACCTGAATCCAGAGCATAGAAAAAAAACGGCATCCGAGATCCATTAGTTTTCGTCGAGAAAGTAAAACCGACGGACAAAACGACACCCGCTCTTATACTGTAATCATATCAAAAACGAGGAAGTGTGCGATATTTTGGGTCACGGATTATCGCTGTAGAGCAATTAATAGAGAAAACGTGGTCACCCATAAAAACTGGTAAGAATACCAAGGAAAATCGTGGAGACTTGCCTCGAAGAAATGGTGTACCAGCCGCTGCTGGCTGCCTGAAAACTGTTCCGCATCCAAAAGCAAGCACGACATCCCGGGCTCGGCCGGGAACGATTGCAGCCCACGAAGCAGCACCCCACGAACCTGTGCATTGGGAAACAGAGGGTGTATAAACAGTTAATCTATTGAAAAATGACCATATTACAGAATTGCCGTGTGTGAGGGAAGAGGAGAGTCAAACCATCACGCAGACCGCCGCGCTTAAACAACAGCACACAAATAATCCGACTTGCATCAGCGGGAAAGAGGGATTGTCTTCGCCAATTGATAGAGTAGCATGCTCACCTTGCGAGGCCCAGTCTCCACCGGATTATAGCGTTGGGCCAACACCAGCAGTTCGCTGAAGCTTCTGTGCATGCGCTCAAGGCAAACTCCAAGAGAAGTGTGACCGGACATCACATCCCAGGTGTACGGCTTGTTGCCTGATCTCCGATACAACAACATACAACGGATATGAGCATTAGAAATACGAGTCTCCAAGGTGTATTCGAAATGGTAAAAGGGAAAGGGCCCCGCCTTGTTCATTGACATGGCGGCATAATTTGCCGAGCTGCCTCCGAATGTGGCACTTCGAGTAAGAGAAACGCAGTGCATGTCCTGCCCTGCGCCCTTCAGAGCATAGTACATTCGAGCTATGAACTTGAATGGTGATCATGGCCATGAAGATAACATGAGCCACAGCCAATCACAAGCCGAAATCATGATGGATTGCATTGACTGAATGTGTTCGCCTGGTCGAGATCCGAATCAACATTAGCACAGATAAACAATTGAGCCTGCCTGAACAACCTCCTGGGCCACACCCTAGTATAATATGCATCACAAAAAAAAAAACTGCCGCAACTAAAGCAACAGTCCCCGATGTTTTATATCAGCGGCAGGCTTACCTTTCAGCGTCCCGCCACCAACAACTGAGGCACCAGCAGTCTCGCCAGCGTCCGTGGGCACTGTTACGATTTGCGCCAAATCCAGGCACGTCGCCATAGCTGTATCTGCTGCCTCTTGTCCTCTTGTGAGAAACTCTAGCCACACCCACGCGACAGAGTAGTACATGAATGAAGGTGTCATGTCCAAAGCGCCTTCAGGTCGGTTGGACGTGTCGACGCCCGTGCCTGCTTGAGGGTGCGCAGCGGCAGTCAGATGTTTGCGCTCTAAAGCGACTGAAGAAAACATTCCATCCGCAAGCACATGCTCTTTTTGGCGAATCGTTCTGATGTTTCGCTTACTCTATAACACCCTTGTTCAGGTGCTCAACAAGGAAAAACAAAGCTCGTGTATACCTCGCGGTACAGTACGCGATAAATGCCATCGGCGGTAGCATCCGCCTGGAAACAAAGTATTTTAGTACGCTGTCAAGGTGTTAGCGTGCGTCTGTTTGTCGTTGGGCGTGGCTTTACCTTCTTGCAGCTGCTCTGCCGCAAGCCGAGCAACATGGTCAGCCATTAGCTTCCTTGCCGCCATGAGGCGAGGGGGGGTTGCACAGTCAGCGTCTGAGCTCGAGCCTTTCCCCTCACGCTGAACAAACGAAAAAAACAGATAAGGCGGAAAGGGAACGCAGCATCAATTTTCATGGCGGTGTAGCAAAAGCGGCTCGACCATGCTGCCGTCGACATTCCGCAATTTCATCGACAGACAGTGGCATTCAGCCAAGACGAAAACCTATTGCAACCCACCTTGGACTTCTTTGTTCTCGGCCGCTTGAAACTCCCCTCTGCGAAACTGCACAACACCAAGAGCGACATTTCTCGAGTGCCACGACCTTTGTTCTCGTTGCTCGAGAACAAGTCGCCCATGGAAACGCTCTTGTCAGACGCAATGTCTACCCCAGCATGGGGGTCGCGCGGGCTGAGGGGAAGTCCAGCGTGAAGCCGGAAAGCAAGCCAGAAGAGTTCGGCAGACAAAGCCTTTTTGTCTTCAGGAAGTGCCTGCACGTAGCATCCAAAGCAAATGCGATAATCGGCATACTGGTATTTCATTTTCCACGCAGTGCGCAACATCTTGGAATTCCGTTTCAAGCCGAGTGAAACCTCTCACTGTGCTCTATCTTAGGAAGACTGTTCTGTCATGAAACCACCTTACCTGCAGCATCGCTAGGGCCTTCTCTGCCACCTTAATGGCCTCAAGCCGACTGCCGAGGAGTGACAGCAGTTGGACATACGAACTCCAAAGCCGCAAGTCCGTTGCGCTCGCCTGGCTAGCCTGCATAGCGTGCAACGAAGGTCGAATTCGCAGTATAGATCAGCCGTGCGGAAACGCACACAAAATACCCCATTAGCGTGCTTGGGGTATGCAAGGCATCCCGAACTGTGCGGAGCCCGAGGCGCGGCTCCTGAAGGGCTGCCACACAAACTGGTTGCACAGCAATCCAAAATATGCGCCCTCAGCGGAATACCAGGCCGTATAACGCAACAAGTTCATACGGACCCTTGCTCTCTAATCGCGCACCACAGCTGGTCGTCACTAACCGGAACTGAAAAGAAAAGGGATACATACGTACCTCCAAAAGGGATTTCGCAACCTTCCGGGCCTCGTGCCCATGCACGTCCTCATCAGACCATGCTGCTACGCTCCTCCCTTTCGATTCGATTGATTTAGGAGGATTCCCTGCAGAGAGGTGGCATTCGTGCAATACGTTAAAATCCCTTGAAAAACAGAAGAAAAAAAAGTTGGCGGCAGTGGGAAGCTCTGGACGAAAATTGCATCGCGTTTCCCTGAGCGTGAGCAGCCGGTATCAACAATATCCACAACGGTCTTGAAGCTGTACCTGAATCGCCACTTCGGCCGTGCCGAGCACCCGCTGCCGAAGCTAGGTACCCTTCGAACAATATCAGCGTGCACTGCAGCTGGACTAGGATGTCTCCGCTTGAGTCTGAAGCTAAAGCAGCCTTCGCATCCACCGTTGGTGGGGCACGGATGAGGTGATGCAAGACGTTGCGAATAAAAGTCTGTCGCGATACATCCCGGACGAGTTCATCAGTGAGCAGCAGAAACTGATCTGCCGCAGTGCTGACCACCAGCGGTGGGAGGCAAGATCCTTGCCGCCCGGTGCACTCGACGACGCCTCGCCCTTGGACGGGTAGATCGCCCCCTGAAGCGCTCCAAACAGCTCGCAGACCATTGCTGACGGCAGAAATGAGGCTGCTGGATAGTCCCCCATCACCAAAAGATGCCGCGCAGCAGGCCTCCGACATCAACTTGGGAGAGTGTGACACATCGGATCGAGGGAATACCAGACCACCCACAGACAGGAGCAAGCCGACCAGAGTGCTGCGTTGAGTGAAGTGAATTGAAGGACGATAGCGTTACGAAGGCAAAGCAAAAGGATGATCAGAATCTCACACACCAGGTGAAATATGGCCACAACTCTTGTGGAGTTTGAAATCAACAGTCCTTAGGAAGCCGAGACACGCGTACTTCGGCCATGGCGATATTTTACGCAAAGGAAAAACATATACCTGGTAACTCGTATAAGGGGGAAATCTACTATAAATATGACAACTCTCGCCTTGGGAAACTCGTAGATCGCTCTTCGTGAGCCTAAGCAAGGTAACCATTGCCAAGAGCAGCATATCTTACCGTAACGAGTCGGGCTGCGTCAGGCTGAAAAGAAGCGGCCTCAGATCTTCGATGAAAACGACCCGATCGGGCTGCTCTTCCGCTTGTTGCTCATCCTGTGTAGACCTGGGGCCGAGGGGTAGCGTCATGACTTCAAGGTTCAGTACAAAACGTCTTCGGATGGTACTCCTGGTAACGCAGAAGAATCACGATGTACCCATCACCAACGTCAAAGTGAAGCGGGCAAGTGGGTCGTGGCTTCCGGGTTTGAGGATCCTGATGCGCCACATGATTCCTCAAAATCAAAAGCGTTTTTAAAACGCCGCACATGAAACCTGTCAATACATAGAACCTGCTTCCAAGCGACGCCGCGAGTCCGCGTCGAACGAGGGCGACAGATGGTCTCATTATGCGATCACACCATTCCTGCTTGCCATTGAATTAACTCTGCATTGCGGACTGTGCAAAGCTCACCGTATCGGCTGCCACTGGTGCCGAGTCAAAGCGTCTTCCTGGATGGCCCAGGTAGAGAACTCGTCCCCTTCGGCAACATCTTCGAGCACTGCCGCTTGCTTCGCCATCTCCGCATCTCGTTCTCGCTCTCCTCGATTCCGTAGTCGTTTCGATGCAGCCGCGGCCGCTTCGACATCCTGAAACGGCGGGGGGTATACACAGGGAGTGAGTGAGTTCTCTAGGCGAGAGAAAAATTACGTGAGGACGTATTTTTCTTGATGGGTGAGTACTGCAGCACGTCTCGTCTGTGGCGCGATCCTCAAAGTTTACCCAACTAGAGAGCCACGCCACTGTGGCATTTGGCACACGAACTCACTCGGTCTGCATGTCCCTCTGCTGTATCTCCTCCGCGCATCTGGTTCAGTATTCGGCCATATTCGAGCCCGGACACTGAGTCTTGCGCACCTTGTACGTCAATCCGGTAACCGTGCCTGCCAAAAACGAGCGGGTATGGTGACTAAAGCAGGCTGAGACGTGCACGCTGCAGCATTATCGACGGTAGAACGGACGCTCCGAGTGAGGTGTAGATAACACCTGCGTCTACATTTTCAAGCAGGCCGTACCTGACGCTGTATGCTGTAGCTTGCGAGTTGTCCACCCATATCAAGCCCTCCGCTTCCACTGCTCGGGCGTTCTGGTCCGCGGCAGTAACATAATTTCCTTTCCCGGTGGACTCCACCCTGCCACTCGCTTGATGTGGAACCGTGATCTGCTTCTCAGAACGTTTGGCACTGACAGTCTCTGCGGGGGAATTCTCCGACTCCTCAGTGTTCTCACGCGGTGCACGGAACAGGTAGCGCTCTTCGTCGAAATGCGAGTCCGAGGATTCCGGGTGAGTGTCGTCGTCCTTGACATACTTAGGGGGTGGGGTAGGGAAGTCATCTATGTGAGCGGTTTGGGCCGCAGCCAATGCCATAGCGGCATGGTACGCCTTCTCTAGGACATCAGATCCCGCAGTGCCCTTCGATTCGCCCTGTTCTGATCCCTGAGCCTTCGCTTGCCCCAGAGGAGAGCTTGTCCCGCCGCTAAGGGGGACTTGGCCGGTTGCTGCAAGCGATTTGTCGTTGAAAAAATCAGCAGCGCGTTTCCGTTTGACACGGAGGCCAGGTGACTTGCGAACAGGAACTTTCCGGGCGGGTACCTGCATCAACCGAATGACAAACAACCATTGCACATATTACACGGAGCCACACCTCACCTCATCGTACGTAGCAGAGTCATTTCATATCTTGATACTATTAATAGCGTGCAGACTTTTAATCGAAGACGGTAGGACACGTAGCGCCAGGCGCGCGACCTAAAACAAATATGGACAGGAAGCCGCACTGCTACAGAAGCCGCAATACAAGTAGCAACAGCAAAAAGAAGTTTGCCTTGAGTCTGGGATGCGAGATGTGGTATTCGGCACATTTGCATGGATTCAGCACATTTGCATGGCCGCGCACTAGCCTCACCACGTGCTCCTTCTCAGGTCTGGTCGCCTGCTCCGGTATTTTTTCTCTTGCCGCTTCTTCCGTCTCTCGCCACCGCGATACTCCTGCTAGAGAAGGGTGCGCGTCGCCAATCCTCGGAGCTTCGCTGTCCCAGAACGACTCCAACTCGTTCATAGACACGGTGCTACTTGGCTGCATGTTCAGTTCCACCAGAGCTTGCAGCACACCCAAAGCACGCTCTGGGTAACTTCATCGTCAGACGCCGGGCAACAAAGGACAAATGCAGCGCACGCTTTCTGCGTGTGAGACGTGTTGGTGATCTACGGGGCAAAACTGACATATCTCAGAGCTTTAGGACAGTGGATTCATACCAGTGCCACAAACACTGCGTAGTCTCTGCATTTAAGATAGCGTGCGCTGTGCGTGTTGAGCGGCTCAATCGCTCGAGGATGAACATATCTATGGCGAGCGTGATATCTCCACCGACGCACGCATTCCGACACTCATGACTCATCGCACGCACCCTGCGGCCCTTTCCATGTTGCAGTAGCTCCAGGTCACCTCCAACAGGTCCTTTTCGGCGAGGACGTTATCCTTGCAATCCCCCAGCATCGATCGTCCTCCCTGGGAATAACGTAAGCACGTTCAGAGTGAAAAATACGGCAACGAGTGGAGGCGGACAAATCGTAAGTCGGAACAGAGAAGTCTTTGGATGTGATATATACTTGTTTCATTGTCCTGGCAGCACATCCACAACTTGATATATCCTACTGGAGTACAAGGGGGGCTTCGCCGCGGCGGGCTGCGCCCGCCTTGGCTCCGCGCATGCCCGTAATATCGAGGCCGTAAATG
>JAYJME010004263.1:0-11116 GCA_036873775.1 Costaria costata
AACCTGACTCAATCGGGCCGCTTACGGCGGGACATTCAGCTAGATTAAACCGAGGACCGGTCAACCCTGTCAAGGACAGGTGACCGCTTGTGACACCAGATCTAGACATGTGGCTCTTTCATGCTGATGTCTCCATTCGTTCATGCGTGTCTCGAGATCTACGATAGATACATACACCCTGTCCGTCACATTAACATTCACTTAATTTGTTGGCGTTTTAGTATACCATACTAAATCCATGCTCGTACACTTTATCTTAATGGCGTTTTATTATACCATACTAAAATATATACAACTGAAATAATCAAATTATCAAGGAAAATAATCATGATTATGATTAAAATAATCATGGTTTGAAATCGTGTTTTTATCATGATTATTTTAGTTGTTTACCAACCCTAATCAGAAGCTATAGGTTTGGTGGGATCGCAAACGTTCAGAAAATTGCTGTATCGCTGAAAAAAGGCGCCCCCCGTTATTGGCTGCGTGATTCAGCACACCAGCTATCAAATGGCTGAGAAGCTGGAAGTCTAGGAGTTGCGTGTCTCTCGAACGGATGTTTGGGTATTGTTGTGAGCCGTTCGTCTGGCTAGAGTTTTTCGATTGGTATTTGATGCCAACCAGTACACACCAAAATTCTCGGTTTAGTATTCTGCGTGTCAGTCTCTGGAACCGATGTTTGGGTATGATTGTGAGTATTTCGTCTGTATGAAAGCTTTCTATCGGGATTTGATGCCAACCACCACACCTCAAAATTCTCCATTTGGTATACCGCGTACCATCTCTAGGTTGCAACGCAAGCAACGCCATGCTGAAGTTGCGTCGGGACCCATGGATGGCGTCAGCACGAGAAGTAAAAAAACAAAGATAGATTGGATACACTCCAACAGTCGGTCATTGTAACCCTGTCCGACGTTGAGTGGCTGGAAATTCACATTTGTAAAGAAAATTGAAAATTGGCAATCAATTGGGTACAAGATTAGGTCGTATCTATACGTTTCAAAACAAACGACCGGCTTTCGCCCCCTATATATGTTCAACCCGCATAGATTTTGCCTGCGACATACCCCCAAGTTAACATGCACCTTTGCGCCCAGCCGTTTCTCGCGGTCACGGCTCTTGAACAAAGAAAGGAGCTAGGGTACACCCTATTGTTGAGTTGGATGAGGAAGTACAGCATTTTCCGTTAGATGCCCTGTAGCCCACGGGTTCGTGCATCTGCTTCATTTATAGTTTACCTACATGCTCTCAGTCGATTGTCGGGTAAGGTATACTGAAGTGAAAAGCCTTAGAAACACGAGGCGGAATGATACCCCTACCGTACCACTTTCGCCGGGAACGGTTTTTGGGGACAAACTACTTGAAATAGTGTGGGATACTTTCTTGCGGTAGTAAAAGGGTTAAACACTTGTGTCCGGTCTTTGTTTTTAACTGGTACATTTATACGGTAGTAAGCGAGACGAGTAGCCACGGCAGTTTGTGGTTTAAGCACGTTCCAGCCGTGCTTTTTCCGTCCTGGTGTAGGTGTCGCAGCGTCCTGATTTCATTTTGGGGGCTGGGCAGTTTACGTAGCTGTTCGGCTTGTTGCCATCGATCAGTACCTCACCCCAACTTTGCCGTCCCTGTGTCAAGCTCTTTGTCGGCACTGACTACTATAATGCGTTCAACTTGAATGGCGCATAGCCGAACCGGTGTTTCCCGCCCCAACGTCCTGTTTTGCTGACTGGATGGTGTTGCGTTGGGGATGTATCTACACGGCGATTAGTTTTCATTGGTTTACAGCCGGAAACACTTCGGTGTTTCTTGTTAGGGGTGTACAGTATGCTGGTACATAGGACACGCGTACACACTTCTCCTCTAAGCCCTGTTGTTCGCACAATAGGGTGCCAGCAATTCCTTTCACGGGCATTGCTCCTGCAACCAGCAGGATTCCATTAGCGCACGTATGGCGTAGACATCCAAGCAGAACGGCGGCAAACTGCTGTGGTCGTGTCCTATATGAGTACGGTCGTTGTTGATGGCATACGTAATGGGTTTTCGGTGCTAATACGTGCACCTCGGCAACTTGTTCAGGATGAACCTCGCGAAGACTAATGAGACGTTCGACCCCGTCAGAATTTACTGGTGGTTCCACAAACGGCAAATGATCACAGTAGCGAGGTATTACCCTATTTCCAATTACCCGGGTATTCGCGAGTATTACCCGGCTTGATAATACCCGTCACGGATACAGGTGACGTTTCATACTCGCCGAGTATAGAGACCCCGGGTACCCGGGTATCTGTTGTTTTACCTTGTAAGTTCTGGGGATCCCGATGGCAACTCATCATCCCGTAAATCACGTCCCCTGGGCTACATATTCTTCACGAGGCCTTTATGAATATGAAAATTCTGTCTCACATCTCAGAAGAGGTGTTGCCCTTTTGCCAATTTACCGGGTACTCGCGAGTACTTTCCGGCTCGCTGATAACCGGGTACAAGTACTACTCGTCTCGTTAACACCCGTCACGGGTACGAGAAACCCTTTCTTTTCGGTTTAAAAGCTAACAGTAGAGTATTGATTATGTTGGTGAGGCTTACAGAGTAGCCTCACAAATGATCTTGTTTATTTCGTTGTTTCCCATAGGGATTCCAGTTGGTATGTGTAACGTTGCATGAGATTTGTTTTATGCATGCATCCGCACCGTCGTATAACAGTACTCATTTTACTCGAATCGCGGCTGCAACAAAAAGACCTGACAAAATGGCTCGTAGCGCGGGGTTCAGCTATTGTACTCTCTTATTTTGTTTAGGGCTGACCTGCCTGTGCTTTGAACACAAGAACTCGTAATAAACATTGCATACAAATGATTTTGTAGCGCGGAGTCTATTGCATGAATTAGGGGACTCGTCGTGGCAGGGTCACGTCATGCCGAATGTGGTGCCCGTTGCGTTACCAACTCTCTATCTGCTGCAAACAAGAACAATAGTGGCGTGTTTACCCGGATACCCGGATACTGTTAGACGGGTGCCCGGCTCTTAAAGGGAGACCGGGGTACCCGCCCAAAATTGCTGTAAATACTCGCGAGTACCCGGGTACCCGTTTTTCACGGGTACTCGGGGGGTAACACCGCTAGTTCACAACTCATCTCAATGCCTCCTTGCTATTGTCCCCGGCTCTCCTGGGCAGCCCCGGGTATTTCACCCACCCGATGAACAGCGAGAATGAAGCGGTGCTCCCATGACTGCTGCACAAAACTGTCCACCTTCAATGTCAAGGGCAGCAAGACGGCCTTGTACTGCAGGCAACATGCTGACGACGGCACGGTCGACGTCCATAGCAAGCTTTGCTCACACGACTCCTGCACGAGTATACCGAGGTTCAACATAAATGGAAGCAAGAAGGCGGCATACTGCAAGGAACATGCTGGGGACGGCATGGTAAACGTACGCAGCAAGCGTTGCTCGCATGACTCCTGCACGACGAAACCGAGCTTCAATGTCGAGGGCAGCAAGACAACAGCCTACTGCAAGCAACATGCTGAGGAGGGCATGGTGAACGTCCTTGACAAGAGATGCTCCCATGCCTCCTGCATCAGGCTGGCCAGCTTCAATGTCGAGGGCAGCAAGAAGAGAGCGTACTGCAAGCGGGATGCTGCGGACGGAATGGTGAACGTCGTTGGCAGCTGTTGCTCACATGGCTCTTGCAACAAGCGACCGACGTGGGGTCTGCTGGGCGATGTAGCCGCCACAGCATGCACCTACCATATGAGCGATCTGACAGGTAGTCCGGTGATCAACTTCAGATCACGCTGCAATATAGCGGGTTATAGGAAACTGTCTCGGTGGGGACTGGATGGGAAACAGCCTAGCCACTGTCGTGATCACGGCCCTTACAAAGACGGGCTCGTCTGCACTGTGGGAATTCGTCGTAGCCCATCCGACCGTGCCGTAAGGGGCGCCTCGTCCCACGTGAAAACTGAATGTGTATTTTGAAATATTTCCGGTTGCACCAGATCGCGTTGTGTTGACAGTAATTCGGTTGTCCCTGGAGTTGTTCGTTTTCGGTGATATAGAATTACCTCTCTGTGGTAGGCCTCGCCAGTAGCTTGAAGAACTTGTCTAGCCATATTCGCTAGAGGTGTTGCCAATCGCGCTGTTTGGAACATCTTACACACCCCATCCACCGTAGAGTGGTTGAAGGGCCAAGTGACGTAGACACGTTTCTTCCTCCAATACCGTTCCAAGATCGACATGTTACCAAGGGTTGGCGTCCAAGGAAAAAGCTCTCGCATGGTTGTTTCACCTTCTTCGAAGCCTGCCGTTTGTCGAAAGGTCGTCGACGATGTTAGAGCTGACCGCTCCCGTCGTGATAGGTGTGTTGGGAAAGAAGTAGACCGCCGTTCTGAGTGATCTGTTTGATCTGGCCGTCATCTTGTATCACGAACGTGGCATGCAACGGTGTGGCAGGACAGACGTTTAAAATTGTAACACCGATTCGGTATAGTAGTGCAGATAAACAACTGAGATGACAGGATAAACGTTGTGACCCATCGATAGCAAAGTATACCGACCGACGATGGTTCACCGTGGAATGCAGAATCAAGAATTCATGCCATCACTGTCGTGGATGTATCTGCCGTCGACGTATATACACGCGCACACTTTGTGGTGGTAACTTTCCACTTCCGCAAAATTCTGAATATGGGATGGAGTATTATCCTTTCGCGCAGCGTTTTCTGCATAGAGGACTCACCCTGAACGGCATTCCCGAGGGACCTATGGTAAAGAGTACCCAAAACCTCCTACTTGCCTTTCCGGATGCTGATTTCCTGCGCACGCAAGCAGCGTGGAAGTATATGGGGATGGGTCGTACGTGGCGTAACGTCGCAGCAACACCATACTCCACCTCGTAGCTCGTTTAGAGATGTCGGAGTGGGTTTTGAGGAGCCGTGTCTTCGATTCATTTTCCAGTTGGTCCCCGAATTTCACCTAGTTTTTGCATACACAACTCGTCAGCGTGGGATTGTGTTATGGCATTGCCCTGGGTGGCCGGCAATTACCTGGCAAATAAATATGGGAACGGAGTACGTATTTCGTAGGGGAGAGGAAAACAAGGGGACAGGTGCGATGTTCATCTCTCTGTCCTCGCAGTCGATACCTTGTCTTGCTTGGAATATAGCTGTTTTTTTCTGTCTCTAAACAACCAACAAACGTGAGTGTCAACGAGAACCTGCTCAATACACGTAGGTAAAGCTGGCAGAGGATACCGCGTACCCCCATAATAGCTGTCACCTGAGATGGAGGCTGCTTGGTAAAATTAAAAACGTAAAATATGATAAACATAAAACACAAGCCTGATTGGAACCGACCTGAGGTCATGGATGACTTACCCACACGCAACAACAGCGACCAAAAGCCGGGAAATCGAGCATCGTCCTTTATGTGGTGTGGGAGAGGAGTGCTGCGCTGAAATGTCCATAGTCAGTCGGCAGAAATAGTCGGCTGGCTGCTTTGGTGTGTAGGGGCTGTTGTCAGAAGGCCGAAATAAGAAATAAGTACGAAACACGTATTGTACGTATACTGTATGTAGTGAGAACCGAGCGCCATTCGAGAGACCTGCAGCCCCTGGAGACACCCGGGCATGAGGGTTTGTCGGTTTGTGTAGTGAAGTAAAATATCCGTGCCATATCCCGGTTACACCTGAAACACTCAGAGTTTATTCCGATGTCGTGTGACCGCGCTGCTGATATGACCTGAACTCTACGTATTAAAAACCTGCGTATATTCCTATTCCACCAAGCGTGCCGCGTGACTGTCCCCAAAAGCATATTATGTTGGAAGCCCGTGACTCGATTAGAAGGACCTTCCGAAGAATTTAAACCCCGAGAGCACACGCGACGGACCTTGACCGGAGCCCAAACTAGAGCCGTGTGTACACGCGGGCCCCCCTGCGTGCACCGCCGCCGAGAGCACGAGAAACGACCCACGGGCGGAAGAGAAACAAATGCCGAAGGCCACCCAAAGTCCATTTTGTACATAGACATATGATAAGGTATGGTAGGGTATTATGATAGGGTGTGATTGGGTATGATAAGGTTTGGTAGGGTATGATCGGGTATGGCAGGGTATTATGATAGGGTATGATCGGATATTTTGATAGGGCATGGGACTTCTCTAATGGGGAGCCTCCGAAACATCAGGTGGTGCTGGGATACGTACCCCCTGCCGTCGAACGCCTCTGTCCCTGAAACCAGCAGGGGTTCTCGTACGCGCACGTTTATCGTTGGCGGCACAGCAAAACGGTGGAAATTCGGTCGTCGTGTCCGTGCGTACGGTCGTGGTGAATGGCATCCGAGCTTGGGGGTTAACGGTGCTACTGCAGGTTTGTCAACACAGCTTGGTTCGTGCTGAAGCTCGACAAGACTCACGAGACCGTCGACCCCGGAGCCGTGCTGCCACCGCAGGGGTCGCACGTTCGAGCCGAAACGATTTTCATTCATGGTGCTCCTCAACTGGGTAGCCACCATATATTATTGCGCGCATTTCGTTTGTATATTACAGCAGGAGTCGTTGAACGCCTAGTCCATCGGATTGTGCAGAGGGCTTAGGGTATGATGTTTCTCGGAGCCATTTGTTGTTTGAGGTATGGAGCCTCAGAAAATGTCAAGTGGTCCCCCTACTCCGGTACGATTCTCCACCAACAATTACTCGTGGTTTCATGGATGTCAGGTGTGCATAGCTCATCCCAAAGCTTCGTTGCCTGTTTTTTTTCCCTTCCCCTGCTGAGTTGCCCCAGATATAATTTCGACAACCCGAGAATGAGGCCTTGCTCGCATGACTCTTGCACGAAAGGGTCGAGCTTCAATGTCGAAGGAAGCAAGAGGGCGGCGTACTGCAAGCGACATGCTGAGGAGGGCATGGTGAACGTCCTTAAAAAGAATTGCTGGCATGCCTCCTGCACCAGGAAACCCAGCTTCAATGTCCCTGGCAGCAGGACGACTGCGTACTGCAAACAACATGCTGCGGACGGCATGGTGAACGTCGTTGGTATCCGTTGTTCACATGGTTCTTGCACGAGTATAGCGAACTCCAACGTCCGAGGAAGCAAGAAGGCGGCGTACTGCAAGCAACATGCTGGGGACGGTATGGTAAACGTACTCGGCAAGCGTTGCTCGCAGAACTCTTGCAACAGGCGACCGAGCTTTAACGTCGAGGGCAGCAATGCGGGAGCGTACTGCAAGCAACATGCTGGTGACGGCATGGTGAACGTGCTTAGTAGGCGTTGCTTACATAGCTCCTGCGCGAGCATAGCGAGCTTCAACATCGAGGGCAGCAGCACGAGGGCGTACTGCAAGAAACATGCTGCGGACGGCATGGTGGACGTCTCCAGTAAGAGGTGCTTGCATGACTCCTGCAACAAGCGACCGAGCTTCAACGTCGAGGGCGACAGGACGAGGGCGTACTGCAAGCAACATGCTGCGGACGGCATGGTGGACGTCTCCAGTAAGATGTGCTTGCATGGCTCCTGCAACAAGCGACCGAGCTTCAATGTCGAGGGCAGCAATGCGGGATCGTACTGCAAGCAACATGCTGATGACGGCATGGTGAACACCGTTAGCAAGCGTTGCTCGCATACCCCCTGCAAGAGGCAACCGAGCTTCAACGTCGAGGGCAGCACTACGGGCGCGTACTGCAAGCACCATGCTGCTGACGGCATGATTAACATATTTGGCAAGCGGTGCTTGCACAACTCTTGCGACAGGCGACCGGTGTGGGGTGTGCTGAGCGATGATGCGGCTACTGCATGCTCCCGTCATAAGAGTGATATTTCCGGTAGTCCAGTGATCAACTTCACATTGCACTGCAAGATAGCCGGTTGTAGTAAACTGTCTCGGTGGGGACTGAATGGGAAGCAGCCCAGCCACTGTCTTGATCACGGCCCCCCCAACGGACTCGTTTGCACTGTCGGGACGGGTCGTAGTAAGAGAGTTCGCCGTAGCCCAACGAACAGTACAGTAAGGACCCCCTCGTTCCACGTAAAAACTGAGTGCTCATTTTAAAAAAACACGATTGGTACCAGATCACGTTGTATTAACAGCTCGGTTATCCCTGGAAGTGTCCGGTTTCGGCGGTGTAGAACGTCCTTTTTAGTAGGCATTGCCCGTAGCTTTAAGAACTTTCCTCAAGCTTTGCCTAGTTCACATAGTCGCTAGAGGTGTTGCCAGTCGCGCTGTTTTCGCGTTGTTTGCAACCTTACTGGCCCCAACCATCGTACGAGGAGTGGTCAAAGGATCAGATGACGTAAAGTAATGATAGGAGAAGAGACCTTTTTTTCCTCCGACACCATTCCAAAATCGCGTTGTTGTCAAGAGATGAAAGGCCTGCAGGGATAAATATGTCGCATGGTCGTTTCACCTTGTTCGAAGTCTGTTGGTTGTCGAACGGTCGCCGACGAAGTTAAGGAGCTACCTGGTAGTCGTTTCCCTCGTGATATATTACATGTATTTCAAAGCGGCAGGCGACTGTTTTGAGTTATCTGGGTGATCTGGGTGTCACTTTGCGTAGTAAACGTGGCGTTCAACGGTATGTATGCCAAGACGGATGTTTGATACTGTCGTGCCGATTCGGTAGGTATGATACACAACGGAAATGCCAAGATGGACGTTGCGACTCAGCGACAGCAGAGTAAACTGCTCGGCGTTGATTTAAGGTGGATGCAGAATACAGAAGTCATGCCATTGGTGTCGTGGATTAGCTGCCGTTTGGTGTGTACACGTGCAACAGTTTGTCGTGGTACCTACAGTATTCACTTCTGCAAATTCCTGAACATGTGCTGGAGTTCTATCCTCTCGGCGTTTTCGGCATGGAGGGTTCCCCCCCGGACGACGTTTCCTGGCGATCTAGCGACGGGCATGGTGGAGAGCACCCAGGCCCTCCTGCGTGCATTTCCGGGTGAAGACCTCCTGCCTGCCCAAGCAGTGTGGAACTAGGTGGGAGATGGATCGTACGTGGCACAACAGTGCAGCGACACTATCTTCCATGCCGTGGTGACCCGTTTAGGGGGGTGGGTCACCCGAACCCTAATCCTAAGCAACGGGCTTGAGGGTGTGCGGAGTGATGGTGCTGTCATAGCATGAGCCTACCATGTGAGCGATGTCACCGGTAGTCCGGTAATCATGTGCACGTTACGCTGCAATATAGCGCGTTGTAGTAAATTGTCTCGGTGGGGACTTGATAGGAAGCAGCCTAGTAGTAAACAGTCTCGGTGGGGACTTGATGGAAAGCGGCCTAGCTACTGCTGTCTTGATCACGATCTCCACAAAGACGTGCTCGTCCCCACTGTAGGGACGGACCGCGCAGCAAAGAGAGTTCGTCGTAGCCCATCCTACCGTGCAGTAAGGGGGCGCCTCGTCGCACGTAGAAAAACCTGAATGTTTGTTTTGACGTGTTTTGAGGCATATCATACCAGATCACGTTGTGTTGACAGCTCGGTTAGCCCTGGAAGTGTTCAAATTCGGCGGTATAGAACGGCCTCTCTATAGTAGGTCTTGACAGTAGGTTGAAGATAGGACTTGCCTTCCACGATTGTGACCGATGGAAGCTGCTCAACTGAGTAACTCCCCAACATTTTCATATCGTCCCATTGGAAAAATCTGCAATATTGTTCGATGTATTCCTCGGTCATGGGAGTGTTCCAATGGCTGAGCGTACATGTTTTCTCGCCGTCGATTCTTGAGCGGGTTACACCTCAAGGTATGGAAGGAGCACCAGAACAAAACGGCCATACCATTCCTCTACCGTACCATGCATCCTTGGCGTTTGCCTTTCGGACAACTTCGCTAGATAGAGGCGTTTCTTGGCTCGCTGTTTGGAACCTTGCAGACCTCTGCTTTGGCGAGATGCAACCGAAGGGACAGGTGGCGGCCTAGTCCAATGCTACAGTAGAGATAAGGTGCACGTCTTCCCTTAAAGGCATACCAGCAGCGAAGGGCTGCCGAGGAAGGGAGACTACTGAAAAAAACACCTCCTGGCAAAGCCTGCGGTAGGGGGGGTCACGTGTAGTGCCTCTTTCGTCAGCATCATCAGCCAAGAGCAACTCTCGCGACCGAGGGCCTACCCTAACTATTTGCAGGTGTTGGTCACATGGCATAGTCTCCTAGACCACGGAATCAGGAGTCAGCGCTGACTACGTGGTCTAGGAGACTATGCTATGTGACCAACAAAAGATATTATGAAGTCGGGGAGATTTGAACCCACGACCCACTCTTGGTGGTCACATAGCATAGTCTCCTAGACTACCCAAGTTTCGATTTTCCTGGTTCACAGCTAGGCCCCATACTGGGTACTAGTATAACGAGGTAATCGGGAATGCTCAAAAGAGTTTTATGTTGGTTTCTGAATGGAGAATTCATTGCCGGTTCATCGAGCAGTATTTATTGCCAGTCGTTGAGTGAGCTTACGGCACTGTATGTGGATGTCGGCTATGAATCAGAAGAATATTACCGTTTTTCCTTGGCTAGTTCTGAGGATGGTGCCGTTTTTCCTGGCAATGAATTTTCGAGAGATTTTGATGTTTCCAGCACGAGCGACTAATATTTCGGGTACTATGGTTTGAGCGCCACATTCATTCTAATGGGAAGAAGTATGTATGATACTGATATCTCGCATTACCGTCGCGATTCAGGGGATGAAAGGAGACTTTTATCCGGAGGAACGGGGCTCCTGGCGATCTCTGGCATTAATCCTTTTTCCTACCGTAACCTGATAGTTATTTTGTTGGTGTGACTACGTACTGACTGTCCTATTTTCCATGGTTGCGATGTCTTTGTCAGGGATTGCGGGAGAGGTCTTCCTCGTCGTCTAGGTGAGTTTCCTCTTGATGTTGATGTGTTTTGGGTTTGAGTATATGAGTTTGAGCTGCAGATTTGAGTTTGAGTTTCCGAGTCTGATATGAATTCATTATGATTTTTGCGATGTATCGACCCTGCAATGTCGTGCCTTGTCGTGCACCGAGCAGGGGGGTATTTTTTATGGTTGTGTATAATGAGCAGGGGGGATGTTGATTGTGCTCAGTACCACAACGCATAAGATCCATCGTATAGTGAGGAGTTCCACATACTGGATGAGGATTCTT
>JAYJME010004264.1:0-11115 GCA_036873775.1 Costaria costata
GGCTTCGTAGCACCACTACCAAGCATACCCCCCCGCCTTTCTTTGTGTACACAGGCAGCCTCGCTGCTGTGCGCAACAGTGCGGCCTCATGGTCCAGTTCTATACGTATATTGTCGAACTGCGTACAGACGTGTATTATGGGTCCTGGGTGTGCTGTCCTCACATGGACTTAATTGTTCTGCTGATTGATGGCATGATACGTACTGCTACTACTGCTGTCCCATTATGTTCGGTTGTACAGCAGGTCGTATTTACCCGTGCTCTAGAAAATATCATACTATTCATAATGTACACAGAACAGCAAATGACAAAAAACCATCCTACGTACGGTTGCTCGCAAAATAACGCAGACTAGCCAACAAAATTGCACCCTGCAACAAGATTGCACCCTGCTGTTGTATCCTCAAGGGTGGCTGGTACCCAACACACGGAGAGCATACACTGGCTTGTTGTGAGTGGCGCTGACAATCACCAAGAGCGGCGGTCGGAAAGACGCACTCACCTACGCCTTCCAACCTCATACCGCAATACAACGAGATACGAGAAGGACTCCGTATTGTATACTGCAGTAATAAATATAGTAGGTACTATAAGCCATCCTGAACAACAGCAGTCCGTTACTAATACGAGAATAGTATTGATTAGGTTGGGCTGCACCCCCTTCGTAAACTTCACGAGTACAGCCTAACGCAGTATTTTTAGTACGATTAGTAGTCCAAAAACTGAAAACAGGCGACGCAATAAACTGCGGATCAGACTCCATGTCGTTCAAAACCCTGCCAGCCTATCACTCCAAGGTCCATGCCAGAGGTTTACACCAGTTGCTATCGCCCAAGGTTAACCTTCCCGGGTCTCTAGCGTTGGCGTGCGGCATAGGTTTTACCTGCGTAGCAGCAGCAGCCCCCCCATTTTTTTGCTGGGGCAGACAGCAAAAAAAATACTCGTACAGCAAATACAAATTTGGCAGCACACGCGCAACTCCTTACCTTTGTTTGAGACGCTTACCTTCGTCTTCACGGTGCTACCATCCTACCCACTGAACATCACCCACGGAAGGCGCTCACCCCGCAACCCGTCTACTATAGGTGGCAGGCGCTTACCTACGCCCTGCAGCTTCACGCAGCAGAGGTTCAGACTCCCAATTATCCATCAGATTCCATTCAGTTCGCCACACTCTACAACAAGACTCCAAATAGACTCCAGCACCATGCTCGTACGACTCGCTCTCCAGCCTGCATGGTGCTCGCATCTCTATCAATTCCCAATCCTGCCTGCCCAGGACTACCTCCCGGCTATCATCACAGGTCCATGCCCCTGCCTACCACAGGCCAATCTCCCGGCTCACCATGTTACGGGAAGCGTCCTAGCTGCCTCGCTAGAACTCACCTTGCTACCCTCCTGGAATTATATCATAGATCAGACCACATCCAGAGTTCTCTCATTGCTCCGCTCACAAGATAGCAGAGCAATCAAGTTCCGAAGTTCCAGATCGCAAGCGATAAATCCGATCCACGAGGCTTGCGATCACGCTCACGATGCGTGCATGCGAGCTCATATGAACTCATCATAGCGATTGATTAGCCGTTTAGCATGTTAGTCACTCTGGTTAGCCAGTTAACATGCTTTTGCACTTTGCTTTCATTTCCATGGGACAGCGTTCATAAACACTGGGATCGCCCAGAGTCTCGCAGCATACAGCATGCGCAACCACCAGGGGGAGGCGTTACGATCCGGGGGATGAAACCATCTGCCGTATGAAACGCCTCTCCTCAACCCACAGAGAAGACCACCCTGTCTCTGCGCCCAATGCGTCGTAGCAGCAAGCCTCGACCCATTGTACTTCTTGGCTCCCACACGGCCGCCACAACATAAGATCCTTACTGTAATGTACTCAGGGTAGTGACTACGAATCAACTAGATACTAGTGATAGTGGACTGCAGAGTCCATATTCCAGTACGCCCCCTTGATGAGAAGTCGGTAGCCAGAGGAACCTGATACTCAAAAGAATAAACACTAATGGTACGCCATATTGCGTCCTGTGTATGAACAGCGGCAATATGGATATAACCATGTTACTCATAGAATCAAAATACAAATAAATAACCACACATTCAGATCCGTGTATCAACGGCGGCAATATGGGTGTAACCATGCTACGCAAAAAATCAAAAGACGAATGGAACAAGATATTCAGACCTGTTATGTGAACAGCTGCAATATGGGTGAAATCATGTAACAAAAATACGCTTGGTGTAATTACCAGCGAGCAATACTCTAGATTAGAAGTGCAGACCAGTCTGCTGGGTGTGCAACCCGCGTCCTGAATTGATACCTAGAGCTACATGAAACCTAAGAATTTACAAAACTGTGGAAGCTGATCCAGTACTACAGTTTTGTGTATGTACGTACGTACTCGAAATAAATTTACGAAATTCAATGAATACCGATAGTACAGCAATAGATTACTCGTGATGCTGTTTTGTTGATCAGCTAAATTCTATGAATACAGATAGTGCAGCAATAGACTACGAGGATACACATATCACAAAAGATTATACTCGTAATGCTGTTTTGTTGATCAGCGAGTTATATCTTAGAGCAAGAAGAAAGCCGAAGAAAGTATCTGCTGTACGTTTACCGCACCCCCTCATTGTGATCCTAGAACAAACGAGAAAGGGAAATATATCGAAAAGAAACAGTGGAAGTATTATTTTACGTATGTCCAGCGCTATACTGAAATGTGCATGTTATCACATTCAGTTTGTGAGTCTGCACTTATGATACGTACACATTTCAAGGAAAGCTATACAACAGAGCCAAAAAATACTAAAACTCAAAATAGCATGTACCAGGTACTGGTTTAGACGTAAGTCGATACATTGTAACAGCAAAACGTGCACTACGCGCCAGTCAGTCGTACATATGAGCTTGAATAATATCCTAGTAATTATACTTGTAATACTCAACACTGTATTAATGTGGTACAGCAGTATCAACGTATCAACGAAGAAAACTAAAATATCGGTACGTTGTAAGAAACACTACCCCCCTAGAAAAACAATAAGAAGAAACGCCATATAAAACGACCTACTGGTAGTTCGTTGCGTTAAAGGCTCCTATGCTTCCCTGGTAAGCTGCTGCGTGGTACGTGAAGAAGCGATGATCTTCTTGCCCCTGCTGCTTGTAGGTATGGCGAATGATGTACTTGCAGGTATTATATGGCTGTGAAGTGCTGCTGCTGCTGATGATGATGATGAAGATGATGATCGTGTAGACCTGATGATGATCATCGTGAAGGTGTCCGACGGCTCGGCTCGAGCAGTCGAGATGCCGCTGTGTTGCCGTGTAATGTTCGCACCCCATTCATGTTGATCTCGATCTTACCGCTGAAAATGCGCCGCAATTTCAACCCCTGCTAGAAGAACTCAACAAAACATTGTCGATATCCCAAAAAGAAGCAATCTCCCGCAAGAGCTGGGAAAGCCGATTTCAAGTGCTGTTAAAAGCTCGCGAAGTAATTAGCTAGTCCAAATTGTAGTAGAGCTGCTGGCTGCCATATTCTGGTGAATGTGATCTTGCTGGTCTCGCTGAGCTGGCTGATGCACGAAAAGCAGATGGCCGTATGCTCCTCGCTGATGTGGAGATCCATGCCCTAAATTGAAATGGAGGGATTATTTTCGGTGGAGATTTCCCCTGTCTGCAGCCTACAGGGATACTTTACCCCAGAGGTAAGCCAGTGTTGCCGTTGTTTCACGCTGCTGTAGATGTTGTCTTGATAGCTGTAGACGTGGTAGGAGAAATGGCGACGTAGCTGAAGTAGTTGCAGCAGATGTTTCAATGAACACAAGAAGAAAGCTGCTGCTGTTGCAGGTAGAAATGCCTGTAGTCGCGATACGTAAACGTAGAACACGAAGAAGTTGTGAAATACGAGTAGCGATGTCGTAGGTCGTAGGTGCATCTGTTGTCCGAGAAGTCGCTCTGATGATAGCTGATTAAGCTGATGTTGTCGATGGTGGTGCTGGCTTGAGCACTGTTGTGGTGGCCTTGTTGACCTAGATAAAGGTGACGGCTATTGCCGTGTGTTTGTCCTCCACAAACCCGTATACGCTCTGTTGTCGTGTTGGTTTCATTTAATGCAAGTTACAGCAAGACTTGTTGTCTGCAAGGAAAGCTAATTCCTCATCGATCATTGCGTGCAAAGCAATTTTGATATCGACGATCTGGCTAGTAATGGCAGTGCAAACCGGTCGCAGCTACGCCACAACCGTGTGACGCCCCTTCGTATTGAGCGAAGGCCCGTAAAAACGCTTACTATTGATAATACGATTTCTTCCGAGTCTGAGATGTGCCTCACGCTTGCAAGTCGTGAAAGCAGTTGCTGGAAAAAAATACTCCTCGTTCCTCGGAAGAGTCTGACACTAGATTCGAGCGTAAGAGCGTAGAAGCAGTTGCTGGAGTGAAAGTTGTGTGTAGGCGTGAAAGCCCCATATAGGCAGGAATGCCCCGTATGAGTTCATTCCCCGGAAGCTACGCTAAATAGCCAATTCATCCACGACCTTTGCTGCACGTTACAGCTGTCTGGTCTTCTCGTCTTATTATTTCAAATTCCACAAGGACAAATATTGTACGTAATTCGTACTATCTGGTAGCTTGAAGAAATGATTTTAATGACGACTTCGTGCGTGTTAAATAGCTTAAACCGGACTCTATACTTGTTACACGTGTGACAACGCGAGCAGTCTCCTAATTTTCTACTCGTGTAGAGCGTGACAGCAGTCTCCTTACCTGCTTGGCGCGTGAAAGCGTGAGAAGTCTCTTATATTTTATGTCCCTGATGTACTTGACGTCGATGTGCTGTCTCGATGTCGAGGCTGGTTTTGATTTTTGTATATAATTATTCCGCACTGTAGAAAGCGCAGACCGTTCTTCGAACTTCTTCGAAGAGCGTGACGAACGCAGCGGGACACCGTTCTTGGTGCCAGTCGGCGTGGAGATCGAACGTCGAGGCTCATAACCTAGTGCAAGGAGGCTAATAAGCTTGTGGAACAAGGCTAATAACAATATGGAATTGATCGTGTCGAGGCTCTGGCTCTGTTAAGAGAGATGGTGTTTTTTGTTTCTGAATGACGGGGCGCCTTAATCCAAAATCGTCGGAATGTCATTATTGTTTTGCTATATGGATATGTTTTGTACCTACGCCAGGGGTTTGGCGATCGGGTGGCACTCTCAGTTTTCTCAAAAACAGTTCTTCGGTGAAGTGCAGAGCTCTTAAAGTTAAGAGCCTCAGAAAAAACATGGTGCACCTCTATCGTAGAACGTGTCAGAGGTGGCATCGAATTGTCTGTCAAGATCACTTGTGAAGAAGAAGAAAATACATCGTTTTGAAAGGCGCTTATGTGGCCATAAGAAAAGAAGAGAAGAGGAGTAGGAGGAGAACTCAGGAGGAGTAATCAGGAGAAACCTGGAGTAAACAGGAGCGATCGAGGTGGGCGTGGCCGGTACCTGATCCTTACGGAACAATGCCCATGCTACGGACAGATGTACTCTATGGGTTGCCGTACTGACCGACATTCCGTCAATGTTCCCTGTACCGTTTTATGCAACGTCCCCGTAATGTTCTATGTAAAGATCCTTGATGCTTATGGTTATAAGCTAGTTACAACTTGAATATACAATACATCGACGGGAAGCAACAAACTTAGCTTCCTTGTATATTGTATGTACACGCATCCAGACTAAGATCCTTGCTGTGGTGTATTTAGGGCAGTGACTACGAATCAACTAGATACTAGCAGAGTCTAGATGCCGATATAGTAGTAACAATCAAATATCAAGTATGTTTTGGACGAAAACAGAAAACAAAAGGTAGAAGGCACAATATTAGAAAACACAAAAGGAAAACCAACGAAAATAACGAACAGGAGCAGCATGCCTTCCGCCGAAGACTGCACCACAACCACGGCCACTCACAACAACAAAGGCCGAACAATAGGGTCAAACAAAAACAAAAATAACTAGGGCCGCAAATAGGACGCAACAAACGAACATCAAGGCAATAAACGCCGCTAGGATTCGTAAATCGCGTTCCGGGAGTCGGGCGCTGGATATACATATGAAAGCAGATTATTGCAAACGATGTCGACTGTCCGTTACGAAGAAATCAGCATCGACGCTTTCCTCAGCAAAACCTTCTAGTTACGGCAAATGCAAGCATTAGTCTCGTATTGCCTTCCGTCACCCCGCCAACCTGCCGTCACTACTCATGTTTGCCTTGCTGGCACCTCGAATATTTCCGTTCATAATATACTCGAAGCAAAGGCTTGTTTGTTTTGTACTATTTTTCTTTCGTGTTTTTGGTTTGTAAATTAGTTGCGCCGTGTTTTTTGCAGGAGAAATCGGTCGGCACTACTGGCAAACTACTAGATGTTCCGCCTTTGGTCTGTAAGGGCTGTTGGACGTCGAGATGGGCACGACGATATACTAACTGTTGGTGCTGTCCAAGCTGGTCAAAACGGGGTATGTCGTCAGAAGCTTAGGGGTTTCGTAGCAGTCACAATAGGGTAGTACATAAATGGAGTAGATGTGCGGGGGATTTCCCCCAAGAAGTCGTCAAATGAGGGGATCTAGTTACCCCCTCCAACACCGCGGTCCCGTGTGACTCAATAGTGTTGCCTACAAAAACCAAAACAATGTACGTGCTCGATATAGGCTGCGAACGTGTTGTCAGCCCGTCGGGATTGCAATTGAGGCGGTTTGGATCGCGCGTGGGCACCTGCCGTGTTCGTGTTTTCTCTGTCGCCCCTAATGGAAATGAAACTATGGGTTATACCCCCATTTGTCTTCTGCCGTTCTTGGGCAGAAGGGGGGCGCGAAGGTTTCGCGGTTATTCACGGGATTCCATGGGAACTGCCATAGGATCCCGCGGGTTGCCGTGGGCACCATCACGGGCTCCCACGGCACCCCAGCCGAGTTTCCACGGTAGCCCGTGGTCACCAGGGTTACGTTAGGTGGGATCCCGCGGGTCCCTCTGGAATTCGACGGCATGCCGCGGGTGCCCGTGACATATCGTGTGGGTGCCCGTGGCATTTCCCGCCGTGGTAACTATCGCGTGAATTCTCGTGCGGAGTTCCCGCGATAACACCCAAGGGACTCCACGCGTGTCCCCTCCCGAATCCTGTTGGATTTTGTTTGAATCCATAGCGTGCCTTGTGGCTTATAGATACAGGAGGTGTTTCGTATCGTAACAGGTTAAGAGCACGCAGGATCATGTCCATCCCCCAGCCCCAGGTTTCCTGGTGACTCTACAGTAACCTCTAGATATACTTCGTATTGTTTTGGTTCTGTGAATTGCGCCGTTCTCTTGACACGCTGCGTTTGAAGTTTCGGCTAGTTAGTCCCTTAGCAGGGGTAGAGAGCGGGTTTATCAGCTTGGAGTCTCATCTGCAGCAATCTGTGATTGCCTTCATGTCGGTCTTCCGCCCTTTCTCAACACAGGTCTTCGTACACCTCGACTTTCCGGAGTTGGTTTGTAGAAAATGGTCCAAACTCGGCCGACACAAACCGAGACAGGAAACAACCCCCAAACGAGCGTTGGCAGTTGTCTTGCGGACATCTAAAGATTCTCACAATCAACTACGGCCCGCTAAAATAATGCTCGCTCCTTACGGGGTGTGTGAGGGCATCGGGTGCGCTAGACAGCAGTCGTAGGCAGCCACAAACGAGCAAAAGGGTGTTTTCGGGTTTCGAAGTTGCGAGCCGGCAACACCAAAACTCGCTAATCGCTAAATATTAGTATTTCAATTTACGCGCCGAGGCCTGGTGTCATGGGTCCAACACCGAAGAAGAAACGGCTTTACCCGAACGTTTGCTGGCATCCTGGCTAAAACGTTAAGGTAGTAAGCTGACGTACCTGAAAAAAGATCGTAAAAGCAGATTCCGTTGCCGTGAGAGAGTATGTTATTGGGCCCTTATACGGACAAAAAGGGCTAAAAGTCTTTGAAGTCTTGTTCATTTACAGTTTTTTTCTGGGTTTAGAAAGACGACCCGAATCTTGTTTGCGAATCCTTACTTAATTTCCAAGTCGTTTGTGCACTTTGGCGAACCGCCTACGCGCGCCTACTCGACAATAGATTCCTGAGGGCGTGCAATATATTCGATGATAGTTCCGCATGTAGGCTGCAAAGATTGGCTCTGGCAGACACTAGACTGCCCGAGCAGACATGCCGTATGTCGAAGATGCATTGATGAATATTGAAGAAGACCGATTGAGGGCAAGAAACGCTAAGGACGATTCGCTGTGATATCTTCATGAGATCCCACCGGCGCATGCGGGACCCCAAGTGGAATGCCGCGGTATGCCACGAAATCCAACGTATGAGCACGCGGGAGCCAACGAGTTCCCACGTGGGAGCCCGTGGGGGCCCATGGGCGCCCATGGTCGTTCCTATGGGCACCCGCCCGAAACTCTAATAATGTCAACCACTGCCTGTTGGTCGTGGGGCCCTACTTTGCTCTCGCGCAAGGTGTCTTACGAGTATCCCCCACTGCGTTTCAAGGCGAAGTCGTGCACTGAAAACGGTCGATTTCCTAGCTACAATGTTGTAGTATAGATTATAGCCTGGTTCGGTTTTACAACGATGGGGTGTCACAATAGCCAGAATGAATAAATGTGACTCTTGGTGTGTGCTTGTAGCGCGTTAGATTATCGTTCAAATGCCGACGACCGCGGCGCCGATGCGCATTGCTCCCGCAACCGCCAAAAACAGTACGAAATGTAAAGTTAAGAGCTAGGTGAGTGAACGGACGGAGGCTTCACAAAACGCTCTTCCGAGTTGCGTCGCGCACATAGGCGAGTAGGCGCACGCAAAGAGGAGTAAACCCAGGTGACACTGAAATAAGTGTTTGAGGTAACCAATTTTTTAGTATTTGGTTCGGTCTGCCTGTTTGGTAGCTCACGATAAAAAATCCCTTTTAGACCCGATTGCGGCGCATGCTGAACCGGTGACACCGAGCCTGCCACCGGAAGAAAACATAAGATAGAGAGCGCTTAGACTCGCCGGTTTCGTTGGCGATCCATTCAGAGTTGCCCAAGCTCTGCTATTCTTTTCCATCCTCTGCTACTCATCGCTTATCAAAGGAGCATTGCCTGTGTTCTATTTTGCATTTTCTTCCCTGGAGCAGGTAGATGGTATTGCAGGAGCAGTTGCACCTGTCAGATATATCCTTGAGAGCAGCACCACACAGCCCAGACAGCACAGCGCTGTCACACGACATTTCACTACCGATTACCAACGCAGTCCACATCCTACATGTTCTGGACCCGACCGTAGCTACCGAAATCAGGTCGTAAGGTACCTGTAGCCGCCGTTCGAGGTGGCTTCAAGAAGAATTTAATGTCGAAGCAAAGTACTGATTATGCCCTCATATTTATGCTGCGTCGCTGGATTACCTCGAGCGCACTGTAGCACCAGACAGAGCACGGCCTCCACACGATATCTTACTACCGTGGGCCAAGGCAGTCGTTCCCCTTAAAATACGCCTCCTTCCGTAGCTGCTGGAAGCAGAGCTCAGGTGGCATTGAGGCCGCTCTTTTCGGTTGTTTGACGAACTCGTGTCAAGCAAGCGCATCCCTGATTCGTTGTCTTCGGGGTTTTTTTTTGTTGCTTTTTTGGTTGTTAAAACAAGCGGTCGTCGAGAGGGGCACGCCTTTACTATTTTGTTTGTTTTGGTACAGGCAACACAGATCAGATGCAGACCGCTTTTTTCGGGCAGCCCATCGACTCTAGCTCCTGCACCCCTCATCAGATCTTGCCCCCCTCGAGCTCGCCGGACACGAGCACGTATAATATTTGTGGCGGGTCGGGTGTGGGGTCAGTTTGGCCTAATGCACTCTGACAACAACTACTGCTGTGTACTGCTGCTATTTCTGTGCTCCGTTGCTGCTGTAGAAGCTACTATTACGTACGAAGATTGCCCTACAGCAGTACTATTACGTGCCGGTATCCAATTTATTTGGTGGTTTGTTTTAGACTTGCCAGGTACCATGTATGAAGCAAGCGGTCCTCGAGAGGGACAGGCAGTTATGTTTTGTTTGCTTTTGTGCAGGGAAAAGCATCTCCGGTGCAGGTTGCTTTTGTCATTGAGCCCATCCATTCCATGGCTTGCCTCTTACGTAGCCTTTGCCACACTCGAGCCGACCGAACAATAGCATGTATGTGTGTTGTGCGGTGTATGGGGTCGATTTGGCCCAATTCACTCTGACATAATTTACTGCAGTACCAGGGTACGTACAACATGTGCTGTGTGTGCGTGTTGTTGTCCGGTGCTGTAGAACCTACGGTAATAATGTGAGTAAATACTGCTATTGTAGGGCTCTATTCGTAGCAAAACAGGACAAACTCCGGAGTAAACGTAATTACTCCCTGTCAAAACAACCAACGCAAAACCCGCCCCGGCCACACCGAACCCCTCCCTACTATTAATATTTGTTTGTGTAAACGCTCCGGGCCGAGCTGGCAAGTCATTTGAGTGTGGGAGATGGAGCTGTTTCCGAATCAGGCAAAGGGCTGGTTTGCATAGGAAAGCTACCTGATACCTGGTATGTGGGTAGCTACATGCCTTGCACAACAACAGCCAAATGGACAAAGTCAGACGCGGACAAAGAACCAAGCATGTTTTTCTGTAGACGTTCTGCCATTGAAATGCATTTTTCACCCAGCCACCCGAATGAGTACCGTGCTAACATGCATTTGGGTGCGGCGTGTACAACAGCTCGTGCTAATTTGTACGCGATTATGATGGGCTCGCTTACTGATGATCAGATGATACACAACCCAGGTTACTGGTGTGTCGATAAGGCAACGCTCAGTGCGTCTTAAAAATATTGGTTCAATATCATATCATGCCCTGCTCCGGGATCAAATGCTCACATCATAAATAGCGCGCGAACCATCCGCAATCACAACCCCCGCCACTGCGGTATCTCCTGTGCGAATCTAAACAATAACCCGGCAAACACACAGCGACAGCTCGAAAGCTTCATCGCCGGTACCCACCCCGCCGCCCTCCTCGTCTTCAGTGGTTCATCATTGATGGGTACCTTGTCGGTGCTGCTG